>MU190026.1:0-26748 GCA_016904865.1 Pissodes strobi
TCTGTTCCATCACAGAGAGCTTTTTCTAATGCTGGTAATATTGTTAATGCAAAACGAAGCTGCCTAAAATCTGACAATGTTAAAAAAAACTTTGTTTTCTTAATGTAAATTTATAATATTTAAGTTTACATTGTTCCTCATTATTTTCTACTTTAGCAATTTTGAACTATTTGTTTGTTATTTTTAAATCTTATTGTACGTTTGTACGAAATGTTATTTTATTGTTTATTTAACAGTTTTTATTTTTTTAGTTTATTTTTTTGAGTTTATTTGTTTGAGTTCTTTTGTTCAAGAGTTTTTATTTGTGAGGTTTTATTTTTAAATGTTAATTTAATAGATTTATTGGTTTGTTTTTAATGTACCCATTATTTTTCGATAATATAATATTTCAAACGACTTTTTCGGTATTTAAATAAACGGCTGTTCAAGTATTTGATTACCAACCTAATTGATTATTGGAATATTGGAAGAATCGAATTATTCAAACACTTAATTTGAATTATTCGAATTATTCGAATAGTCGAATTATTCGAATTATTCGAATAATTCGAATTATTCAAACATTTAATTCGAATTATTCGAATAATCGAATTATTCAAAAACTTAATTCCAATATTCGAATTATTTGACTATTCGAATAATTCGAAAAACGACTAATCGAATACAAAAAATTCAGAAATTCCGAGCCCTACTTTATACAGAAAATGATCTTTAATTTAAATCGTTTGTCTAAATGAAAAGTATCTTTGATCTTTGATTTAAATCATTTTTTAAATGATCTTAAACAGCTCTGCCTATTTGTAAGTCTGTCTTGCCAAATTTAGATTTTCTACAGATTGAGTGATTATATCCTTGCAGCAGAATAAAATTCATGAATTTTAAACCCTGGGCGCTATCTACCAACTCATCATTTTAGTACGCAGGATATTTGCCTAACAGTTTGTATCTGGCACGATTACCTATCTATAATAGTCAATATTAAGTAAGCGCTTCTTTTCTATTGCTTTATTGTTTATACATGTGATTGTAATTGTACTGCTAAGGCTGGTCCGCTCAAGTGGACTCAGAACATTAATATCAATAACAAATCTATAACTAAAGTTAAAATTCCGACGCACATCTTTAGTGGATAATATCAATAGATTACACATTTTTTGACAACATTTCATTTGAATAGGCTTTAACTTATATTACAAAGACTTGATAAGCTATGATTTGCGTTATTTTAGTCCTAGAAAAAAATTGAGCAACAACTACTAACAATATATATGCTATGCCAGATATCGAACTTACTTGTTTTACTGAATTATCACAATATAATGGCAAGTTGCTTAGTGGGAAAGGTCTTAAATATACAACTTGGACGAACGAATCTCGCTTTCTATAAAGCACGACTTAACATCGATATTAAAAGCTTTTTAATTTTATTTGAACATTTTGTAATAAAACCTATTTCTAGGTCTGGATTCTGATGCGTCTCCAATGTATGTCTCCAAGTCTAATAGGCACCGAAATCATTAAAATGTATATGCAATAATAAAAATGGATCCCACTATACCATGTTCCCGTTTCAAGTTTGGATTAATTTGGTTTGCCAGGTAACAATTTAAATGCTAGTTATATTTATATCAGCTTTAAAATAGTTTTAAAATGGTCGGTAGAAGTACTGGGGTTTTATGAACACCTTCAAACATGCTAACAGATTTTAAAGTCCATTTATTCTTAAAAATAAGTTTTAAAGCAGACTTGGCCATGGACTTGAGACCGGTTACTCTTGTGTTAGCTTTAACGAGGCTTTTGTGTTATCAATCTTAAAACTTGTTGATCTTCGGGAGGGTTTAAAGTCTGTTTAGTTTTAAAATAATTTATCTTAAGACTGCAGCTTTAAGTTGGATTTAAAACATATTCTTTAAGCACTTCATAAAACTTGCAGTTTTATATAAGATAGCAATAAAGCTCAAGTCTTAGATAGGCTACTTAAAAGTCTGTATTAGGATTACTGAGAACATATATTGCTTCATTAAGTCATGTAATCTTAAAAATCCTTCTTAAACCTTTACTTTTACCCACCGCCTAGAGCTTTTTTAGAACGGTCATCTTGTCATTCGGATTATCTGTCGTGATTCAGTAGCGGTGTTCAATATAATTTCCTTAAAAATGGCAAATATTTCACATAAATACTTACAAGTTAAATGAAGTGGTAATTTAAAAAAAAGTAAAGTTGCAATCTGTAAATATAATGAATGGAAATGTAGATCAACATAAAACTAGACAAAATTTGAGGTTATGATGATCTAATTGGGCGCGGAAAACTTGATCGCAGCGCTAGAAGACTTATGCGACACCGTGCTAAGGCCAAGTAGTTTTACGAGCAGGCCGAGCAACATTGATCAAGACTAAGAAGCTTTACTCTAACGAACAGTTAGGAGGAAACAGATTAATTACAGTAAATAAAATGTTATGACAAAACTAATAGGATGTATGCCTTCTTTCTAAGAAACCTTGGGGTTTTAAATGATAACAAGCCATATTTTTTATAAACAACACAAGCCTCCATATTGAAAATATTTTAGGGAGGTAATATTATTCAATAATTTTATCAAAATTTCGCAGTTCCTACCCTAAAAAATAAGAGGATATTAACAGTAAGACAATATAAGATTACAAGCAAACATTTTTAAGTTTGTTTATAACAATTAAACCTTGTTAAGAATTAGTCAGTAATAATTTAATTATTTAAAAAAGCAGTAAATTTAAGGCGCTTTAAATTTTACAAGGTATCTTTCCATATTTCATCGAAAAACTCGACTGCGTTATAATTTTTGTCTCCCATTTCGGCGAATTTACCAGATTTTGGTATTGCATTTCCTCCATGTTTATTCTTAGGAGTTGGAATGCATCACCGACTAGACGACATCACATGACGGACATTTGTTTGATGTAACTGGTTTACAGGTTATGATAATTTTATCTAAATATATTATAAATCTCAGAGTTCTTAAACTCATCCTAATCTTAGATCACTATAAATCCTATGGTTTTAAATGACACTTGCTAAAAGTTTTATGATTGCCTTGAAGGCAATGATAACAGAATCGATTTCAATGCAAGTTGGTTTTAAACAAGCTTTAAGATTATTTGGTCTTGAGACCTTCATAGGAGTGGGCCCTTTTGCTGAAAGAGGGCCTTTACCTTGCCTTCAAGAGCTTGTCTAGAGCAGAAGGTTTTAAGTGAGTCTCATTCATTTGGCTGTGACAACGTCTTGAAAACCATATTAAAGCTTCTTTTGTTACTTGGGTTGGCTTAGTTACGTAATTTTGTTTCAAAATCATTCTTGTCAAGAAATCAAAAATGTTTAAACTGCTGGCGAAGATATAAAAAAATAGAAATCTGCTATTTGGTTCTGATTTTTCCTGACCCTGGCCAATAAGATGGAATAAAACAAATTTTACTTTCTCATTGCAACATTTGCTTCTCTATAAGGTCGCAGCATCAAATTTTAATTCCGGCGTTTTGGTCCCTTATTAGCAACTGCATATTTTTAAATATGCATCTATTTTTTTGGAGGGGTTCTAGCCTCAAACTCTGTGATGTACAGGGTGATCCCCTATAATGTCGCCCTCCCATTACTTTTTTATTTTAGGTGTCCCAAAAAAAATAAAAGTATGGTTATGTAGGTACTGAAAAATACTTTTTTTCTGCGTATAAAAAATATTGGAAAAATGAACAATATACAGGGAAAACCAAAAAGTTAAATTTTTTTCAATGGAACACCCTATATATGACTTGATTTTTCGATTCCTCGTAAAATTCTAAGCATATTTTATGTATGCTGTTATACCTCTAAAGTTAGTAGTTTCATAGCTATAAACAGTTGAAAATCGGTACTTTGGCTACTTTTCACCTTGGTAGCGAGAAGATCATTAGAGATGGAGTAAAATAAATTTCACATTCGTATCTTAACTTTTCAAGAGCTATCTGATGGTACTAACTGGCAGGCGGTACCATGGGTACCAAAGCTGGTACCTCGATAGGTACCATAAGTTAGCACCATCAGATAGCTCTTGGAAAGTTAAGATAGGAATGTGAAATTCATTTTACTCCATTTCTAATGATCTCCTTGCTACCAAGGTCAAAAGTAGCCAAAGTACCGATTTTCAACTGTTTATAGCTGTGAAACTACTAACTTTAGAGGTATAACATCATACATAAAATATGCTTAGAATTTTACAAGGAATCGAAAAATAAATTCATTTATAGGGTGTTCCATTGAAAAAAAATCAACTTTTTGGTTTTCCCTGTATATTGATCTTTTTTCCAATATTTTTTATACGCACAAAAATAGTATTTTTCAGTACCTACATAACCATACTTTTAATTTTTTTGAGACACTTAAAATAAATAAGTTAAAGGGGGGCGACATTATAGGGGATCACCCTGTACCATATTTAATAAGGGAAACTTTATGAATGTAGCTTTATAGTAAACACAAAATAAAATCTGCCGGTCTTAACTCCTTCTGATGTCATCTTTTACGGAAAACCAAAAATAGTTTTCAATGTATTTTATTTTCTTAGTAAATTCGATGACTAAACAACTAGTTTAAAAAACAGAAAATTCTGGAAACCTTGATTTTATCTATCATTACTATTGCACTTGTCGAGAGATTATTACATTCCAGGGTTACAAACTCCAACATTTGGTTTTTTAAGTCCTACATAATTAGTGCGCGTCCCAGAAGCTTTTGCCTAGTGATCGATAAAAAAATATTTAAGATGTACACTTTTTAAACGTAGATAGTTGGACAAACAAGTGTAACTTAATGAAAATATTGTGGCAAATAAGAATTCACGAAAGAACAGGGAATTCAGAAATCAAATTTGATTTAGTGTGAATGTCTGCATGGGGTTGTAGCGTAACTTGATCCTATGTCCATATATTTTTCAGAAAAACTGGCAACGCTTTGTTTTTAAACGTCCTGAATAGAATTCAGATGAATATCTTTGACAGAGTTAGGACGAATTTGGAATGGACAGAACCGTTCCCTTGCATACAATGTAGTTTTAGTTCGACAATTTACAAAATAAGCAATTCGCAGAATAGACAATTTCAAGGGGATGGATTGGAAAAGGAATGCAAAATACTTTGACCTCTCCCCATTAGGTTACTACAGGGTGGTTATCCATATTTTGACATATTTTGATCTTAAATAACTCCTAATCGAAAAAAGCTATTGAGTTGCGATTTTTACTGAATAATTTCATTTTTTGAAGTATATGTCATTTTATTATGAGTACCGAAAACAAAGTGGCAGGTAAAGGACAACTTTGTTATTTTAAAAAGAACACCCTGTATATTTTCCCAAAAGCTAAAGGCTTGTTTCTTCCAATTTTCAAAAATATATTACAAGTTATAGATATTTTTTAAAATAGTGGATTTATTGAGCTTCAAATTTCGCGGTTAATGTTATTTTTGAGAAGTCGGCTATGGAAACAAATTCACATTATCCCATAAATGTCAGTGTCGACCACTTTTGATGCATTCTTTTGAAGTAGAAGTGTAAAATGTTCTCTTTAACTGAAAAGGGGATGTGTGGGTATAATGTTTGCCGAAACCCAGTCAATAATAACAACTAAAAGCAGATTTAGGAATATGTGTAATAAAACTCCATCCACAAAAACGCAATTAAAACCTGTTACAGAAAATTTTTAAACACAGGATCTTTAACACGTAGGTAGCGAACAGTAAACCATAAAAATTTAAACAAGACAATACAAGTTATGGAGGTAACCGAAGAACATCCAAACCTATCAACAAGAAAAATTGCAAGTTCTACAGAAATTTCGTTAACACGTCAGAGATTCGCTAAAGGTTACAGTTTGGTGTGGTGTGCCCAAGAAAAAAAATTATAAGCCATTTTTTTTTGGAAACCCAATTGTAAATTCCCGTACATATGTCGATATGCTGGATTGTTTATCCTCAATTACAGCAGGAAAATATATTGATTTCAGTGTACATTCAACAAGGTGGAGCTACACCCCACTATACGTTAATTTCCAGAAATTCACTAAACAACGTCTGTGAAAACAGATGGATTCCATGGGCTCCTGGTTCCCCTGACATAACTGTTCCAGGCATTTTCTTAATGAACAATGCTATCTATAATACACTACCACAAACGTTAGAGGCGTCAATATTCGCAACGTGACAGAAAACATTCCAGAAGAATATTTTGTCCTTAGTTTTAATAGGTTTGTTACTAACTTGAATAAATGCATTAAAGGCAGTAGAAGACACTTCCAACGTTTGCAGTAGTGATTTTTTTTATAATTGTAGTTTTTGGTTTATTATCAATGTTTATATATATTTAATAGTTAGCTTATCGAGACGTTGATAAACTTGGATGTTCTTCGGTTATCACCATAACTTGTATTGTCTTGTTTAGTACATTTTCATCGTTTACTGTTCGTTTCCTACTTGTTAAAGATCTTGTATTCTAAAATTTTCTGTACCAGGTCTTAATTGCGTTTTTTGTGGGTGGAGTTTTATTAAACATACTAGTTGAAAAGCCTGTCTCTGCCAGGCAATGTATATAAAATTCTTTGTTATACATTAGCAAAGGATCATTTACATAACCTATAACATTCGATAAAGAATGTTGGTTGAGAAAACTTTTGCGAACCTTTTAGAAGCATGTCTATTTTTTCTTCGATTCTGATATCTTTATTTTTATGTGGTTATGGGACCTGACCCTTGAAAATGCTACGTACATCTGTCCGTGACTAAATACAGGCTTAGTTAGATATAATATACGCCCACCTTACTTAAAGTCTGTCCTTGAGATATTTATTGTTATGGAAAATGTTAATCTAACAGGAAATTGTCGTCTTCGTAATACAAATGGCAAATCTGGTTGTATGGGAGCCAAGTCTATTCTTGGTATAAATGCAGGGTTTCCAGTTGAGGTACCTGTTAGGATCGTTGCACACATAAGATTTTGTGATAGTTTGGTTACTTCTAATCGGGTGCCGTTACATAATCCCCTTCCGGTATTTAAATTCCTTAAAGTGGCTTCCCACGGCCTGTCTTAGAACAGGCCAGACCCGCGCGGCGGACAAGCACAGGTAAGCACGGATCGGGCTTGGTCGCGCGTGAGGTCTTCCCATGGCCTGTATGAGCCTGTTCTTCAAGAGTTTGAAGATAGGGTTCCGTATAAAAATGTCGCGTGAAACTGGGCATTTACCCTTGTCTATACGGTCTAGCGGAAAGGCTCTAAGCGGTTTAGTGGTCTAGTGGTACGGTTCTGGGTTTCCGATTATGGCGTTCTGCGTTCGATTCCCGTCGGTGGTTTAAAAAAATATATATATGTATTAAGGTTATATTTGTTTTTTTTTCTAAATTTGGGTTAGTTTTGGTTCATTGAGCCCTGGAGCGAGCGAAGCGAGCAGAGGGCCATGCGTGAAGTTAAGATTGACTTCGAAACTCGTTCGGGCCGATTCGTGACCTTGTTTTGTAGTGAGCTGTAGATGCTAGTACATGTTACAAAGGAAATTTATTCCTATGTAATGTAAAAAATAACATTTTGTTGTGTTAGAACTAAAAAATATAATCCATTGTTTTTTTTAAATAGTATTTTTTGGCTTTTTGCCGAAGTTAGCATGGTATATCCTAAGCGCGTGCTTGTAAAATTCTCTACAGGTCTGGGTAAAATTATTTTTTTTTTATTTGTGACTTTTAATATGCTCAACTCAAAATTAAATTTAATTTTTCGATGGGCGTTTTGTTTTGCGGCAAATTTGATTCTTGATTGAAAATCGGGACATTTGGCGTCCAGCTATAAGTCTTGGCAGAAGGTATTAAAATGGAAAATGGCCCCAAAAATCAACCCTAATCACAGATAACAACAGACACCGACAGGTCGCGACAGATCAGGCCAGGCCGCGCCTTTGAAGTTACCGACTTGCGGCGGATCGGACGCGCAATCACGGATCTTTCTGGGCGACCTCGGACGGCACCCTTCCCACGGCGTGTTGGCCCGAGCTGGCGCGGTCCGGCCTGTGATATCACGGGCCGTGGGAAGCCACCATTAGAAGCATAATAATTGAACCCAGTTTGAGTTTTAATCTATGTGGGGGCATTCCCGATGGTGTCAGGCTATTTAAAAACTCAATTGCATAATTTTCATTTTCTGAGATATCATCGCATTCTACTGAGTCAATACTTAAAAAGGTAGATTTTTCTCCTTTCAAAATATTTAAAACTTGCTCATTAATCTGTGTTACATCGTCATTTCTAGGACACAGAATGGCTGATTTAGAGTATGTTGCAACATCAAGCGGCTGCAATCTTTGACCAAATATTTCTTCTACAATAGATTTGTTGGCTATCATTGTATGTGGGATTTCAATAATGTCTTCCCCAAGACCGCTATCATTAGTTAATTGACCATTTCCTATTTTCAATAGCCAAGAACTGTATGAATTGTCTACAGATCCTACATTTGTACTCAGAGATGGTAATATTTCAGTGACGTTTGTACAATTGATTCTCTATGTGCGTGGGGCACAACTGGTAGACACTGACGAAAATCGCTTTTCGGGCTGCGCATTCGCCATTTTATCGGGAATGGTAAAAACAATTTTGTTTTTTAATTTTTTCTCTTATATTAAATCAAAAATAAAAGATCCGGCGACGATCGTTTTTAGAATAGCATCTTAGCTATCTTTTTATAGAAACAACAATTTTCTAGAGCCACCCATGACTTCAGTAGAGACGACACAGACATATAAACATTAGCATTTTATATATGTAGATTCCTAAATCTTCTTTGAGTTGTTATTATTGACTGGGTTTCTACAAACATTATCATACACTTCCCCTTTTAACTCATAGAGAACATTTTACACTTCTGCTTCGAAAGAAGGTGTCAAAAGGGATCAACATTGACATTTATGGGATAATGTGAATTTGTTTCCATAGCCAACTTCTCAGAAAATAATATTAACCGCGAAAATTTATCGATATGCAGTATTTTGGAGCTCAACATATCCACTATTTTAAAAATAACTATCACTTGTAATACATTTTTAAAAAAGGGAAGGAAAAATCCTTAAGATTTGGAGAAAAAAACAGGGTGTTCCAGATAAAATAACAAAATTGTCCTATACCTAAAATTCGGCCAACTTGTTTTCGGTACTTTCGGTGGTCAAAATAAGATAACATATACTTCACAAAAAAAACTCAGTAAAATGAAATTATTCAGTGAAAACCCCAACTCGATAGCTTTTTTCGTTTACGAGTTATTTAAGATCAAAGTTGGTCAAAATATGGATTTTTGTGGGCATAGAAATCGCAATATACAGTGTGGCCCAAATTGGGTATACATGTATGGGTATCTTGGAAACTATAAGAGATAGAAAATCGGTTAAATGGGGAAAGTTCTAGGTCATTCAATTCCCAATTCAATGCCATTTTGATAACGATTTGATCTTTTTTCGTTTTTGAGATATTTTGAAAAAATCAAAAAGTTGTATTTTCGAAAAAGCGCTGTATTTTTTTTATTTAAAGATATTTTTAAAATCTGTAAAAACATTGTTAGGACAACTTTTTATGCTCGATGCACCCATGTATTCAGTTTTTAGTTCTGACGTTTTGGTTACGAGAAACCAGCATCAACTTCTTTTTTTCTTATGGCGGCCATTTTGTTTTTTAGCACATTTAAAAAGAACTTTTTTTTATCCTTTCTAATGATGTATTACACTTCATAAAAATATTTTATTTTTATGTCAGAAAACGACAAATTTAATTTTAAGCTGGGTTGGCCATGACTGCGGAGGCCATTTGCGGTACAAAACAAATATTGCTAGTGTTTCATTTACTGAAAAATATACGAAACATTGATCAGATAAACATCGAATTTAACTCTCATTTTTAGTAATTTTTGTTTTCATTGATATTTGTTAAAAGGTAAGTCATTAAAAATATATCAATATGTTAAGAATGTTATATTAAATGCAATATGAATACAAGTGTAGCACCGTCAGTTATTTGGAACTCAATCCCGACAGTCAACACTCAAGAGTCAAGCCTTAAGACAAGTCTGTTATGAACCTATGAAATTATAGAAGCCTTGCGAAGCCATGTGACCAAAGCACAAAATGATATTGAAACAATATTGAGTTGGCTATACCAGGAATTGGTATATTCCTGACATTGCTCTGGGTGTAGTGTAAATCATTACATTGCATGTTTATCCTCAGAGAAAACGGAATCAGCAGTATAATTCAATGCCGGTAGGGGTATTAGCTCTCGGAGTAGTTGGCTTTAGCAACAGTTACTACGGAGGGCGGTTGCCGTACAAAACAATATTTGCTATTAATTTCCAAACTATCGGTCTAAATGTAGGTATCTGTTTCTGTTTATAACTGCTTACTTTACAAGTTACTACTATTAACATACCCAAACTAACCAATCTAACCATAACTAATATAATAACTACATTAACAAAATAAACTAGATGCTTTTAATTAAAATACATACATATTCAGCTAAACTATCCAAAATGACGGCCATTTTTATTGATGCATTTTTCACATTTTTTAAGAACAGTTCTGGTGTTCCTATTTATAATACCTAAAACATCCCGACGTCTTTTTTCTAATTGTTCTATAGTTGCTAAATAAAATATAAGTTCTCGCACTCTCGAATCACGCGAAACCGGCTAGACCCCACCACCTCGTCCTGCTCGAGGAGCCAGCCACCGCCGATGCATACGCATACACAGTTTTGTTCATGGTATTTGAAGGTACAAAGTACAAAGCTTACAGAATATGCAGGTATCTGCGGCACGCTTGTGATCTCAATGCATTAAAGTTCCGACAGTGAGTGAGGCAACTTATATTTATTCTGTAAACTTTGCCCAAAGATAAAAACCGAGGGGTGTAATATCCGGGGACCTAGCTGGCCAATTTACAGGACCCCGGTTTGATATAACATTATTGTTAAATTCTTCCGCTAATAAGTTTTGTACTCCTTGAGTATTATGTGCGGGGCACCCGTCCTGTTGCAACCATAGTTCATCATATAGCTCTTGTTCTCTAGAAACTAAAGCTCTCACGGCCGATAATATCTGGCCTTCTAAGGGGTTTAAATATCTTTGGCCGGTCAATGTTTAATTGTAAATGAATGGTCCTATAAGTTGATTATCTAAAAACAAATTATGCTATTTGACTTTGTAAATATTTTGCGAATTGTGTAGACTTACCGTACACACCACACCACACATTAAGGCCAAATCTTACTTGTGGCCTACGTTCTGCCACTTGGTGAAGATTTTCAGTGGCCCAGAAATGGATATTCACCATAATGAATGCTCCGCAGTTGCTGAAAAACGTTTCGTCGGTCCAAATAATCTTCATAGTGAAATTGGGGTTTTCATGACATTGGTTTACAAACCAGTTTGAAAATCATAATCGCCTTGGTTAGTCTGTTTCCTTTAAAACTTGAACAATAGTAGGTTTATAAGGACGATATTCGTTTTCTTTAAGGACTGTTTGGATAATAGGTCTTGATATAAGTATTTCCCTTGCACGTACTCTCGTCGACGTCGTCGGATTTGCATTAAAATGTCCTTTAATGACATCGTCACGAGCTTGATTGTCCTTCTGATACTTCTTTGGCGTTGGTACTTCAAAGCTTCCATAATTTTTTACGTTCAGGTCAAGCCTCGCGAATAGTCTTGGCTGTTGCCTTTCAGGATACAGGTCCAAATAGGCGGCGGTGGCAAGATTTGTATTTCTATTACATTTAATATAACATTCTAATATGGCATGTTTTTCTTCACTGGCATATCGCGTGGCCATTTTTAGAAATCAAGATTTATGAAAATTTTAACAAAAACTACTAAATAGAGTTTAGACTGAACAATGTCACTTTTCAGTAAAATGACTTAAATGCCGCTGAATCACCATAGAAACACTATCATTTATTACGGCAAATAGCCTCCGCAGTCATGGCCAACTCAGTTAAAAATTAACTTTATCGTTTTTTGACATAAAAATAAAATATTTTTATAAAGTGTTATACATCATAAGAAAGGAAAAAACATGTTCTTTTTAAATGTGCTAAAAAACAAAATGGCCGCCATAAGAAAAAACGAAGTTGATGATGGTTTCTCAGAACCGAAACGTCAGAACTAAAAACTGATTACATGGGTGCATCGAGCGTAAAAAGTTGACCTAACAATGTTTTTACAGATTTTAAAAATATGTTTAAATAAAAAAAGTACAGCGCTTTTTCGAAAATACAACTTTTTGATTTTTTCAAAATATCTCAAAAACGAAGAGAGAGAAAATCGTTATCAAAATGGCATTGAATTGGGAATTGAATGGCCTACAACTTTCCCCATTTAACCATTTTTCTATCTCATAAAGTTTAGAAGATACCCATACATGTATACCCAATTTGGGCCACACTGTATAAAACTTAGATGATACTATAGATGATACTATTGGCCAGGTGATTAATAGAATTAGGCGTGCATGTTTGTAAGAAGACCATCAGTTCACCAAACCGTAAATACATTAAATAGTGCATAAAAAATATTTCGAAGCTAATGAGAATAGGCATAATTGAACATTTCCTATACAAAATAATTATTATTAAATTTAAATGACTCACTTTTAGTCAATAAATAAATAATATTGCTACTAAAACTAGTTTCTTTGTACCTTATGTTATTTACTACTAATACTAACTGTAAATATACCAGGGCATTCACTATAAATGAGAATCGGCTATAATTTTAATCATATCATGATTTTTTTTAAAAGAACATCTCATATATTTTAAAGTGATTTCAGTCTACGTACAATTTTAAGCCTGATTGATGATGTATCATATCGTATGTGTCAAGTTATTAGTTTAGAAAATGAAAGTCGAGCTTTGGGACAAATTGAGTAGAAACAAAAAGAAACCGGTTGAAGATTGAAAAAAACGATTTGCAACTTTTAAGAGCTACCGCGTGGTAGCAACTACCATTTTGATATTATCCTTGGTCCTCTGAGATGGTATTATGCGACCGTTTCTAAAAGGTTTAAAATGGTGGTTTTCAATCTCCAATAATTTTGAATCTGTATCTCCAAATTGTCCAAAAGCTCGATATTTAATTATTGTTTCTATCTCCTGAAACAATAAATTTACAAACAGAGTCATCATTTTGTGTTTTTTTACTTATTTGAATTTAATTACCTTAGGGTAAGTCAGGGAGAGATCGACCACTTTTTCAAAAGAATGTTATATTTCTTAAAATTCCACAATTTTCAAAAACAAAAAGCGTTTACATTAATGTTTGGAGTTCAAGGATTGCAAATAAGAAATATATTTTTATAAGATACAAAGAAACATAACATCATTGATAAACAAAAATGTTCTATCATTGGTCGGTCTATCCCCGTATGTCCGGTAGAGTCCGACCACTGACAAAGGGACAGTTCGACTTCAGAATTTTTACTACATATTGTGATATTAGGTTACTATTTCTTTTTATTTGCCACTTTACCACACATGTCACAGTAGTTGTCAAATTTAGAACAGTTTTCAAGTAACCAAGGTCTATATACGACGCATTGATACCAACCAACTTTACTGGTCGTTGTGAAATAATTTTCTACGCAGCTTCCGCACTCATTCTCGCTCGATTCTTCCAAGGAATCATCGATCTCGTTGAGATTGAAATCGCTGCTTGAGGAATCATGGTTATTGCGCTTCTTGGTGGTAATTTTCTTCAAGTCTTTTGGAATTTTCGCACGCTCCTTCTCTGTCTTCTTGCGTTTTTGTTGTGCAAGTCGTTCGGCCGTGTTTGAAACTTCAGCCAGTTGCCTTCCACGGTGTTTAACTGTCACTGTTTTTGATGTTACTGGTACTGGTGAAATATGATCTAATACTATGCCAGGTGTAGGATCGTCAAGAATGTTTGATTCAGGGACTACTGGGTCTGGATCACGTGAGCTACAAGGCTGAGGTGATGGCGTGCGATGCTCGTGGACGCTGACTATTTTTTCTGCCTCACTTATAATTTCCAAGTACGCATAATCTGGAATTATTCCCGGTTGAATGGATGAATTACAGTAGCTGCAGATCCGGAGCTACCATTCTGTACTGTTGCGGATCTGTTGCATGATGCCCCAAGTAGTTGGCCAAACTGAAGCCTGCTTATTTTCCTCATAGGACTCGCCTTCACAAAGTTGTTACAAGCGCTGTAGTAGCTAGCTTTGAGGGACCTAAAAAATTATTTGTCTATGTCTAGAGGCTGTAAGCAGTGCGTGGTGTGGCTAGGTAGACACAGCAGAATAATGTTATTTGCTTCAAAAAGCTCCAACACTTTCACGGAATTTGTATGGGATGTATGAACATCCAAAATCAGCAGCACAGTGCCAGCCGATTTCCGAGGCAGAAGATGAGTCTCCAAGCAATTTTTAAAAATAGCCGCATTAGCATACGCAGACTTTTCTGGCAATACAATGCCGGACCCTGGTGGCATTCCATCTAGGAACTCCTTTTTCCGGTTTTTCCCTTTAAAAATTGAAAAAGGAGGTTAAACACCCCTTCTGCATTGCAGCAACCTATGACTGACACGGTTTCCCCTTTGTCGCCAGACGTTATTGTTGCAACATTCCTGGATCCTTTTTCTGGTAAAACATAAGACGGTCCGTTGTTAGCTGTAACCCGGTTTCTTCAACGTTGAAAATGTTAGCGGGTTTACCGTGTAATTCATTTTCAGTTAAAATCTTATCTAAAAGCTGGAAGAACTGCTTCACGGTTTATTTGATCATATTCCAGGCTCTAGCAATTGAAATGCCTTCAGATTTTCTAATTGAAATGTCTGAATATCGGCGTAAAAACAAATTGAGCCAATCGTATCCAACTTTTTTAGTTTGCACGTTAAATTTATGCTTGATTTTTAAGTTTTCTGCCAGCTCAAAAGCCTGAAGCTTCTTTATATGTCTTACTAACTTAATTTCCGCGTCATCTCGTAGACAGGACGGCGGCTACCCAAACGATTCACCACTACTGCGTAGGAAGCTTTCAAACGGTCTTTAAGGCTTATTGACGGGATACCGAATTCCCTGGCTGCTTTATTGACACCCATTTATTTTTTTCTCACGGTATCCATAGCTGTCTGCAGTCCAAAGCCTTATTTTAGTGTTATTTTTCCTTTTGTAAAATGATGGCATTGCTCTCCTGAAATCAGTAAGTAGCCTAGTTTAGGAATTTATAATTTAGTCGCATCACATTAAATCAAAATTACTTTGTTTTGTTGGTCGATCTCTCCCAGAATATAGCTGGTCGGGCTATACCAATTCAATGGGAGAGACCGACCACCTCGTATTTTAAAAAATAAAAGTAGGATTTAGAAGAATTTTATGTTAAACTGTGTCTTATTGCATGCATTATCAAGTCGTATAAATAACTTTTTTAAAAACTTACCTCGCTTGAAATTGTTCAAAGATACGTCCACAAGTCCTCGAAAATTATCAGAATAAAATCTTTCAAAGATGTTAACTTGTTAGTGGCTGCTGTAATACTGTTGCTTATAATAGCCACTGATACAGAACTAAAATGTACAACGGCGGTTATAAATTCAGGGTCCCTTGTTGCCAAGTTTGGAAGATATCGGCGATGGTCGGTCTCTCCCGGTGGTCAATCTCTCCCTAACTTACCCTATTACCTAAACCTACCTTAACTTTTTGAAATTTAGTTTGGCATACCTATCATTTACTTTATTTTGAATTGTCATTAAGGCAAACTGACATTGTTTGATTAATAGTTGGTGATTTGCTTCACAAATTATTCTGTTAATTAATTTCATTCAATTTATTGTACACTTATTAACTTCATTTATTAATTTGTTATTTGATTTCACTAAATTAATTCCTTAATTAATTAATAAATTAACTTTAGTGATCTCGGCGCAGTTATTAGTGAAGTGTTCTATTTCTTTTTGCTTTTATTGCAATATATAACTACCTTATGATCATAGACTAAATTAGTTCAGTTTGTATGTTAGCTTTTACCGTATGTTTAACATTTTAACTTACACAGAACTTCAATAGCAGGACACCTGATCCTTTTATAATTATTAACAATATCATTAACAAATGTGGACATTGTTTTAAAATTTAAGTTTTTTTTGTTGCCTAATACCTCATTACTTACTTGCATGCTTATTCAAAAACGTATTTAGTTATTGAGGAGTGGTACCTAGGGCACCAAAGGCAGTTAGCAGTACAACTGGTAGAGAGTTGCTGGCGCCCTTAACCGAACCCCATCTCTCACTGAGCAGCAGGATTTGCACACTCTTCTCAACTGCCTTTTCTCATATAACTAATTTCTGTTTGATTTTGTTTTATTTTTCATATTATTTCAACAACTATAACCTTACTCTCGGCTATTAAACAGAGAAAGAGTGTGGCAAGTACTAAAACTAGTTTTAGTCATTCTAGTTGGAGAGTTAATGTGCATGATTATGCCAAAATGGGGACCGAAGAGATTCTTGAGCAGCACACACACTGGAAAACTCAACATTAAGGTCCCCACACAAAATTAATTTGCTTTTTAAAGGCAAGGACTCAAGCAAGCTCAGTAATCTTTGACTGAATATATGCATGTCAGCGTCTAGTGTTCTGTAAATACAAACAAGATAGAGGTCATAAACATTATGATAGCCGATGGAAAATTCAAATACTTTCTCAAACAATAAATTATCGAACTTAGTCACTGCCGACCGAAAAGTCGTTGTTATGGACATTATCATAGTACCTGCATGAGATAAATTACTTCTATTAAATCTAGTTACTGTAATATATTTTTTGACACAAACAGGCTCATCAATATTTAACCAATGTTCAGTTATGGCAATGATTTCTGGAAAATTAAGGTCTTCTAATAAAATAAATAATTAATCTGTTTTGTGTCTTATACAGTGAATATTAATAGGTAAAACACTAAGCTTGCCATCATCCAATTTCTCAGAGGTGCTTGATCCTCTGTTCGCGTCAATCTACCAAACCAAGCAAATATTTGTTTGAATAAAAAATAATATTTATTTGATTTATTTTTAAGATTTTCTTTGTTCGAAATATATATTTATTGCGAACAAACAATAAGATTTTATAATCGTTGTTCACATAATTAAATACCCGGCCTAATTAAATTAAAACACAAAGCTTTTGGAACAAATATGACATATATATGTTCTAAAACCTTTGTGTTTTGATTGAAATCTGAGGTATATTTGTTCTAAAAACTTTGTGTTTTAATTTAAAGAGGTCAATAATTTAAACCAATGTTTTGGGCATTTGTACCAAATAATTTCTCTTATTTGGATCAAATCAATTTTATTTGCTTAAGCCTGTTCAATGTATACTCTTTGCGTTGGTGATGACTTAAATAAAAAAATAAATTTTGGCTGTTGCAAATATGTGTTGATCTTTCTAAAAGGACTATTTATTGACATTCAGTTAGATGAGTGATTAGAAATCGGTTTCATTAGCAAATAAAAAAAGCTATACCGAATATGTAGCTTAAAAAAACACTGTTATTATTCTTAAGACGTATTTAGGTTTCACGTTTTAGCTGTAATAAACTATATGCCTTAGTTTTCTTTAGTTGCTAAAGAATCCAAAATCCGGACCCTATCTAACCCAACCGATTTGTAAATGGTATGTCACAACACTTAATTTTTAATTACCAAATTAATGACAGGAACAGTTGTCTACCAGTAAACAAGATAAAAGTTTAAAAGAGATATCCAAGAATCATTTTTATTCAAAGGTATTAAAAACAAAGAACAAAACGAGTATTCCCAAAATATAAATAAAAAATTTAATCAGATTATTTTGTCTCTGCTTATCACTGGTTTTAAAAATTATTTTTATAATGATAAAAACTATTATTATTAGCTAAAATCATCTTTTTCCTAAATACTAGATAGGAACATAAACATATTATGAGATAAGTTGTACTACTTTAAAGCTTTGAAGCGAATAAATATGTGTTTAATATGGGAAAAAGTCTTGCTATCATATGGCACAGAAATATCCAAGAAAAATCAAACACGCCCAATTATCCAAATTAAAAAAATTTTGTTTAATCTAAGTAATTTTTATTTAAAGCAAATAAATAAAAGCAAAGAAATATTTATTAAGGTTTTTTTTTCACATTTTTATCAGTGTAGAGTTTAAAAAAGTAAAAATGTACTAGTTTGCATTTGAAAATCCAATGTTTAAAGTATGTCCGATTCAAAAATTCAGAGATGCTCCTAAAACATATTTGTATTATTGTTTTCATACGGGGAAAGTGATGTATAAAGTAGATAAATGGTGTGTCCATCTACAATAAATAACCCTTTACATTCTAATTTTACATAGGAAGCAAGATAGTAGATAAGTAAAGAACATATTTTATAATTTTCTTCATTTTGGCTCTACTTAAAATTATTTTTTAAGAGTGTTAAGTAGCAATAGATTAGAGGGAGTCTCTCTAAAAATGAATAATTATAAAAACCAGAACAGCATTTATAAAAATGAAGTTGTTCATAGGGCTCGAAGTCGAAACGTCAGATTTAAATTCTAAAACTGTCGTGTTGTAAAAGAGAAGAAATTGCAATAAAAAGTGAAAATAAAGAAGAAACAAAAACCAAATAGCCTGTTTTCGTTTTTAATAGGAGATCTTTGGAATTTCTTGATGATATTTTTTTTTGGGGACCCAATTACGTAACTTAAGCCTCAATTTAAAATATTTTGTATCCTTTGCGGTTTTCACAATCACACTGGTGAGAAACGAATTTATTTCACCCTGCATAATGCTCGCACTAAGAGTTCAATATAAACATTATAATCATCTTCGCCGCTAGGAATAAACGAGCACTACAAGATCCATTGATTATTTAGATGTTTTCCGCAACGAATTAGAAGGCTGTGGTATGTGAAATTCCCAAGACTAAATGTAACTTGACATGATGCAGGAAAATAAGATATAAAGTAAAAAATGTAGTCTCCAACTATTTAATAAGATTATAATTCGCAACTTGCCATCTGGATATAATTTAAATTTGTGATATTTAAATTCGTCAATCTTAGGAATGCAATTTGAGACTCAAACTAAAAGATCAAGAATTCTGATGAAAAGAGGTTTTAAAAAGTGAAAAGTTCCGACATTCGTTCAAATATTTACAAAGATGAACGAAAAGCCTCGGGCTCGGTAGTAAATCCTATATTTGCCCATACGATCGTGTGCCAGAGACAACGTTATAAAATGACTTCCGTAGGTTTAAAATTTTATACCTTATTTGGCTTATTTCCACTAAAATTGTGCTTTTATTCGGAAATAGCAATTTGAATAAAATTTTGTGCTTTCGATGTCCAATATAAAGTCCGGTATAAAAATATTTCATAGCCTACCAAATACATACATAATATGATATATTAAGTGGGTATTATGTATTGACTGGCTATATTAAAAAACATTCTAGGTGTTTAAAACAACGTTATGCTGATATATAGAGAATGATAAACAAATAAAATCGGGCAAAAAGCAGTAAGCAGTGATATGCATTCACAATGACGTACTGATACATAATATTTCGAAAAACCAAGTAAGTAACTAACTCACTATACTTTGGGACCTAGCAACTTTTCCTAATAATATGCTTATCTATTCTCAAGAAATAAAATATGATCGAATACCTACAAAACAAGTTTTTGAGCTAATGTATATTATGTTGCCAACAAAGTTCGACGGACGGTCCGTCCCAAGTATGAGGAATACCACATTTTGTCGGTAAAATATACATTAAATCAAAAACCTGTGGTGTAGGCAGGATAGTTGCTTTTTGTCGGAATATACTCTTTTTCTTGTTCTATTAATTATCGTTATATTGCCTTAAATGCCGGGATATTTTAGGAAAAGTCCGAAACTATTTAGTATTTCGGTGTGGTGTTTGTTTGCTATGTGATTAGGAAATCATGTAAATTAGGGAAACTCCAAAACAAATATGGTCCATTTTAGTTACTTTGATTTAGGTTAGGTTCGTTGCGATCGTTTTATAAAAACTAACAAGCCCGAGTCATAGCTAAACCAAGCTAGCCAGTCAATCCTGGGGAAAACCACACTTCCACTTGACTATAAATAACGTTGAACAACAACGACATGACGACCGACTTTTCCTAACAAATTAATCAATCAATCAAGACATTTATGTCTTGATTGATTTATACAACTAAAAATAAAGCTACTACTGTTTCTAGATACGGGGTGAATTTATTGTCACGGCTACCAATCATCTGAATGTTTTTGTGCTACCCTATAGAACTGGCCTTGCCGCGTCTATATATGAGTCATCGCCGGCCGGCCGCGAAGATTCAAGAACGCTGGAATTATCTCGATGCCCCGGTCGAGAATCATATAGAGTGGCCTCGCTTCTTCCCGAGTATTAGTGATAGACTTTAGATTGTATATAAATAGCGTATAGCGCCGAGTTTTAGTTAGTTAATTATTGAGTGTTAAATTGTAAAGAGCTATTATTAGTTGTAAAGTTATAAGAGTAGTTTAGTGTGGTTAATTGTATACAGTGACAGAGAATAAAGCAAACATCAGCTGAAAATAGTAAAGTTGTAATTTTGTTCAGAACCCACGAGAAAAACGTAACATTTGATGTCGGAAGTCGGATTCTGAAGAGACGGGATTTGGCAAGTGTTCATCGAGGAGGGTACAAGTACGTCAACAAGGCCGTATTGACCAGTGGATTCTGAGAACATTTTATAACATTCTATGGTCAATACAAGGCAACAAACGGCAGATATGAACCAAATAAATAAAATCTTGGCCGACTTCATGGAAAATCTAAATGCTGAGAGGCAAGCGAATCGGGAAGAAGATGAACGTAAAAGGAAAGCAGAACAGGACCGGCGTCAGAAAATTTTACAAGACCTAGAAGATAAAAGGCAAGCAGAATAGGACGACCGGCTTCAGAAAATTTTGCAAGACCAAGAAGATAAAAGTCAAGCAGAACAGGACAGGCTTCAGAAAATTTTGCAAGATCAAACAGACAAAAGATAAGTAGAACAAGACCGGCTTCAGAAAATCTTACAATACCAATAAGATAAAAGGCAAATAAAACAGGACCGGCTTCAGAACATTTTTCAAGCCCAGGAAGAGAAAAGGCAAGAAGTTGGAAATGTACAAAAAGAAGTTGGAAATGTACAAAAAGAAGTAGTAGACGTACAGAAAGAAATGAAGATCCTACAAGCAGAAGTCACTAGACTAAAACATCAAAGACCCACCGAGCGGGTATTCGCCACAGGACAAAATATTAAACCTCCAACTTATGACGGTCAAACATCATGGACGATGTACAGAGGACAATTTAAAGCCGCTGCTGATGCCAACGGTTGGAATAACGAAGAAATGGCTACATCACTAGTGGTAGCGTTTCATGGATCTGCCCTAGAACTACTGCAAACCATTCTCATCACTCAATAAGGGAAATATGACATACTTGTAGCTGTCCTGGAGAGACGATTTGGAGACCAACACAAAAGACAACTGTATCAGACGCAAGTAAAGTCCCGATATCAGAAGCCTGGTAAAAACCTGCAAGAGTTTGAGGCAGACGTTAGACGTCTCATTCAATGGGCCTACCCGGGAGCAACGGAAGAATTTCAAGAGGAAGTTGCTGCCCAATATTTCGTGGAGGGTATCAGAGATCCAGAAACTCAGAAAATGCTACGGCTAGCCAAATTTGATAACAGCAGTGAAGCTTTGGGTAGAGCCCTAGAAATCGAGGCGGCCTGTAACATCTCCAAGCCAAAAATCAAGGCCGTATCCATCCAGGAAGAAACGCCGGCAAACAACTGTGCATTAACTGAGATAGGCGAAATTTTGAAGAAATGAACGGAACTTCTTCAGGCCACGGGGAGATGCCGGGAGCCAATAGAAGATAGGCCACGTAACCGAAATACATCAAATCAGTGCTATAGATGTGACAGGACTGGGCATTTCAAAAGGGACTACCGAACTACCGAGTACAACTACGATCTAGATCTCCATTCAGAGACGCTAGGGCCTCGAAGTCAAATCAGGAAAACTTCAATTAGTCAACATTGCGGGGCAGGTGTTGGCTAAAGAAGATAAAGCCCCCAGGATCGTCTCCATAAAAAGCCTAGGAAAAACCGCCGACAGTCTAACTATTAAAGGAAATATCAACGGAAGAGCCATAACAATTACTGTTGACACTGGTGCGGCGGTATCTTTGATAAGATCCAACAGAGTAAATAGAGTAGAAGTTCGACCCATATCAAAAAATGTAGTTCTACGTACGATTACCGGTGAGACAGTATTTGGGGAAATGGATATTGAACTTCAACTTGGAAGAATTAAATTACACCACACAGTGTTAGCAGCCGACATAGAATAATTTATTTTGGGAATAGCTCTCATTAGCCGACATGGATTCTCTTTTGACAGCAAGCTTAATCTTCTGAAGTTTGACAACGAAGAGTTCATCCTTACCAAAACAGACGATGGCACACCGACTAAGGTAGTGGCAGCATGTACTATCAGAATAAGAGGGAATACCGGGCAGATAATTTTTGGGAAAATGGAGAAGGATTTTGGAGGCTGCATCGGAATGATTTGCCTTGCAAACACCTCGTAGGCAAAGCACTAGTCAAAACCGATGGCGAAAAACCGCAAATATTTCATCCAATTCCATCAAAATCAATAAAGGAGATGTGATAGCCACTTGCGAGCCGGTGCAGTTGGTAACCAGTTGCGAACGCAGTCAGAAGTAACACCCTCAACATCACCTAAGGAAGTCATTGAACATTTCCAGAAGTCGCGGCATCATCTGTTTTCCGAAGAAATGAAGAGATCGACACAATTTATCAAAGAGCAGAGCACAGCCTATGACAGGAAATGGTAATACTGGAAGAACGAACATCATAAAATATAAAATCGAACCTGGAAGTGCTCACCCCATACGGCAGGATCCTCGGAGGCTATCAGTGACGAAGCAGCAAAAGGTTACCACATGAGTCAACAAAATGCTTGACGATGGAATTATTGAAGAATCATCAAGCCCATGGTCGACTCCTGTTGTTTTGGTACGATGGGACTAACAGATTCTGCGTGGACTATAGAAAGCTCAATGACATCACCAAGAAAGACGGCTATCCACTTCCCAGAATTGACGACACGTTGACGACACTAGCAGGTTCTCATTGGTTCTCAACAGTAGATTTAAAGAGTGGCTACTGGCAAGTAGGCATCGAGGAACAAGATAAGGAAAAGATTGCCTTTTCTTCCGGAAGTGGTTTATATCAGTTTAAAGTTATGCCCTTCGGATTATGCAATGCCCCCGCTACTTTGAGCGTCTTATGGAAGTTGTTCTACGAGGCCTCACTTGGAAGACATGGGAAAAACTTTCGAAGAGCACCTACAAAACCTGCATGAAGTTTTTACTAGAATCAAGAACGCTCAGCTCTTACTGAATCCAGCGAAATGTTTTCTTTTCCAACAAAAAGTTGAATTTCTCGGGCATGTCGTGTCTTCAGAGGGAATCCAAACCGACCAAAGGAAGATACAGCAATCAAGAACTGGCCTCATTCTCGCGACCAACGTGAACTGCTTCCTTGGACTATGTACTTATTATAGAAGATTTGGCGAAGGATTTGCAAATATAGCTGCACCTCTGCATAAGCTCATTGAAGAACGAGCAAATTATAACTGGGATCATAACTGTGATTCTGCGTTTAGGAAATTAAAAGCGGCTCTATGTTCTAGTCCAATATTGGGATATCCGGAATAAAAGGGTAAATTTGTATTGGACACAGACGCAAGCAACACCGGCATCGGAGCAGTTTTATCGCAAGTACAAGCAGGAGAAGAACAAATTATCGAATACTACAGTTGAACACTTTCGAAACCTGAACGTAATTACTGTGTAACCCGAAAAGAGCTTTTGGCAATAGTACGGTCTGTTGAGCATTTCTATAAATATCTGTATGGGCAAGAATTTCTCATGAGGTCTGATCATGCAGCACTTAAATGGCTTTTGGATATGAAACAGCCTGAAAGACAAGTATTCGATGGCTTGAAAAGTTACAATAATATAACTTTAAGGTTAGGCACAATCCAGGGAGATTGCATAATAATGCAGATGCTTTATCCAGAAGGCCATGTGAGGATAATTGTAAGCACTGCCAAAGAATAGATCAACGAGGAGGAATTACTCCCATTAGGCAAATTAAATTTGGGTTGATCTGCAGTGGATCACAGAGCAACTTTAAAAGGATCAGCTTGAGGATAGTGAAATAGCACTATTGCTGAATGCTAAAGAAGAACATGAACCAAAACCAAGCTGGAGAGAGATTTCAACTAAAGGATTTGCTTTTAAAACCCTATGACCGCAGTGGAAAATGGACTTCTTAAACGAGCCTGGGAAAGCGCCGATGGAGAGTAGTGAAGACACAGTTAGTGGTACCAAGGAGGAAGATATCGGAAGTTCTAGAAGAAGTTCATAATGGAAAGTCTGGTGCTCATCTCGGAGTGAACAAAACGATTGACAAGATCCGCGACAGATTTTACTGGGTCAACTACTGCCAGGATGTGAAATCGTGGTGTTGGCAGTGCTCAACCTGTGCCGCAAGTCATGGACCCAAAACAAGATCTAGGGACAAAATGAAACAGTATAATGTGGGCATACCGTTTGAACGTATCGCCATTGACGTAGCTGGCCCTTTTCAAAAAATAAATAATGGTAACAAGTGCATTTTAGTGGCAATGGTCTACTTCAGTAAATGACCTGAAGTATTTGCGATTTATAGCCTAACCCTCGGTTAATTTCACTTACTCTCAACTTATTTGTTATAAAAAGCACCTTATAAAAGCGTTCAATTCTATCCGTTTAAATTGAGACTCATTTATTTCAAATTTCAGTATATAAATTATCAATATTTATTTACTTAAAGTTGTTTATTTTCCTTATAGTTCAACCTGCTGAGGCCGTTATGGGTTTTCTACATTCATTTTCCAAAAAGAAGTATATTTTTCAACTCACAAATATTTCCATGTAATTTTTTCATGTAATTACTCTTATGGTAATAGTTTTGTATATCTAGGCTTTAATAATGCTTTTCTCAGAGACTCTGAGCATTGGGTTTCTCTACCATAAACCCTTGCCAACAAGTGATTGACTGAATTTGCACATATTTTTACAATTTTACCTTGGAGGGCCATTTGTAAAATTTGTCGGAGACTGAAGTTATAAAGTCAGTCTATCCTGTATTTTCCTAAAAATATTTTTTTAAACAGATTTCAATTTAATATATTTATTTATATACAGGCTAAACGTGTCCAAGCAATCCCATCTACATACTACAAAATTCTATACACGATATAATTAATTCTTTTACTTCCGTATTGAAATACGGATGACTCTTGTTTTTTAAATAATTTGTTATATTGTCAAATTATCGCTGATTTACTATTAAAAAGTGCCAATAAAAAAAGTAAATTCACATTTGTATTATTAACAAATACACCGGAAAGGCAGAATATTAATTTTATTGGTTTTGCAACTAGATTGCCTCAGTGTGAATAACAATAAAATAAATTGTATTTCGGATAGGTCAATAAAATCTGTAAAATAATATCCAAATGTACGCGAAATTAGAAAATTATACACATGATATTGGCACTACATAATACAAAATTCAATAGATAGAGAGTTCATACGTTTTCTAAAGCAATTAACAAATTAGGTATCAAATACACCTTCAGATCTCTTAATATTTAACTAATTATTGATAATAACCAGATTCAGATTTATTTTTGTAAAAATATTTATAGCAATGACTGAGAGTAGTAACAAAAATTTAATTAGATCTGTCATTATTAATTTTTATTTTACAGCGAAAAATCCCTTTGAGGTTTAATGACATTGAATCTTTGATTAAATTAAATAGAAATTTTGAAAGTTAGTCGGCATAATATTTAACCCATTTTGGCCCAGTGCCAGTGGTACGTTTACGCAATATTAAATTTATATATTTTTTTGCTGTTTATATTATTTTTTTTTATAAAACGTTCGTACATTTGAAGAAAACAATGATGGATGGTCAATACAATTCCAATATAATTACAGTTTTACTAAAGCAAAAAAGAATAGGCGTTTCAGAATTGAAACAAAAAAATTTGTTCATTTTAGAATTTTTCTAAAAATATTTTTAGTTCTATTTTTAAAATGGAAAAACTGTTATCTCTGAGTATTGTCCTAATTCTTCACGACAAAAATGTTTTTATAAATCACGTTAAATAAAAAATACAATAAAATATACCGTTGCGAAAACGCGTCATCTGACTGAAGTTCACCGCCAAGGGATTAACCAAGTTTATATGCTGTGTCTATCGTCCTCCGAGCGATAGAGCGCACCAAAGCTTTTTTTTGACTCAATACAGGTCGATCATCCCAATTTAGAAATAATCGTTCTGGGAGATTTCAATCCCCACAACACCAACTGGGTCAAACATTACAACAAGACCGACAACGAAGGTAGAGAAGCTGAAGATTTTTCTATCAGCTGCGGGCTTACTCCACTTGTAGACGAACCAACTCGAATCTCAGAGAGGGGCGAACTCGCCGCCTTTTCTAGCCACCAATCCTGACTAGTAAACATATATTTAATACTA
>MU190027.1:2812-33594 GCA_016904865.1 Pissodes strobi
GTGATTTATCCATGACATTTGCCCTAGCATTTGCCTGACAAACATAAACTAAAAATGAAATTTGTAAAAAACAAAAAGGATCTCACGCTTCTAATTTAATTGAAGTGAGCTTCATATTCAGCTTCGTATCTAGGATATGTTTTCTAAAAATCAGAAAATTTTATAGAAAAATGGCCTATAAAAGAAATAGATGCGGCATACTTCAATTAACATTGGACCGTGAACTTCATTACTTGTTTGTTGTTTACGTAGCAAATTTTTAGGTGATGATTGTAGAGTTCAGGCAAATTTCGTTGAAAATGGAATAAATGCGGCACAAGTTCTTATGTTAATTGAAGTACACTTCATCCTTTTCTTTTATCTTCTATTTTTTAATGAAATGTTCCTAAACTTTACAAGCATCATCTCCAACATCACATATCAGTGAAATAGAAATGTAAGAAAAAGAAGCTGATTTTCCCAGAGACGCATTCTTTCCTTTCTAAACTGAAGTGAACTTCATACTCAGCTTCATATCTAGAACACATTTTAAAAAAATTTGGAAATTTCATAGAAAAATGGTGCTTCATCTCTTTCTTTTATTCTCCATTTTTCGATGATATATTTGCCTAACCTTGATGAAATATAAAAAAAATGAAGTTGAGGATCCCAGGGACGTTCCTATTTTAATTGAAGTGAGTTTCATACTCGGCTTCATATCTTAAACTCAGACAATGGCGAATGGAAGAAGCAGACGAGGCGTACTTCATTTAAGACTACAATGTGAGCTTGTTTATGTATTTCATCTGTATATAGCACGTTTTTAAATGACGTTTATGAAGTACAGGTAAAATTCATGGAATCTAAAATAAACAAATTATGCTCATGTCCATATGTTAATTGAAGTGCGCTTCACATCTTTCTTATATACCTACACCATAACATTTGCTTGAACTTTACAAACATCACAGTGGAATATGAAGCTTAGGTGCTATTTTAATTTGAATGAGCTTCATCCATGTTTCTTTTAAAATTCATTAAATCCATCTAAACATTACAATCTTCATTCAAAAGTGGAATATAAAATAATTAAAGCCAGTTTCCTCTAAAATTCATTATCTGAACTTTACAAACATCATCTAAAAATGGGATATAAAAGGATAATATGAGGATGTGTATATCTAAAATAAATGCTTCTTCTAAACTTCACAAGCATCAACAATGAAATATAATGAAAAATGAAGCTCACGTTTCTAAGGACGTTCTTATCTTAATTGAAGTGCCCTTCTTCATCTTGCATGGACATACACCATTAGTTCAGGTAATGAACTTTACAAACTTCACAGTGGAATATGATAGGACAAAAATGAGGCTCTCGGAATGAGCTTCATCTGTTTCGAATTTAATTCATCAAATTTACCTCTCAACTTTACAAACATGACCTAAAAATAGAATATAAAAGAATCAAACGTTTTCTACCTTAATTAATTATACTATTTTTCCATGAAGTGTTCCTGAGCCTTACGTGCATCATTTCGAACGTTACGTAATAATGGATTATAAAAATAAAACAAATAAAGCTCACGTTCCTAAGGACATACACCATTAGTGCCTATAATTTTCTTGACTTCACAAACTTCACATGGAAAAATGAAGCTCGCGAAATGAGATTCATCTGTTTTTAATATAATTCATCAAATTTACCTCAACTTTACAAACATCACCTAAAATTAGAATATAAAAGAATTAAAGAAAGTGACTCATTTTAATTAATTAAGGTGAACTTCATTATTTGATTATTTTGTACATTATTTTTCCATGAAGTGAAATGAAATGAATTATAAGAAAAAAACAAATGAAGCTGACGTTCCTGTCTTAATTGAAGTGAGCTTCATCTACAGAAAAAATACCTGAACGCAACAAAAAGTAGGGGAACAGAAACTAGGCGAGGCCGAACCTATATTACATGCCTTGACTTTTTTTGCAGACAAATATTCCCCAAATTCGAGCTACATCGTTAGTAGGTATTTTGCAACGTTTCGATACTTAAAATTCGTCATCAATCTTAAAAATATATATTTTCTTGAAACTTATTTCGTTTAAGAAAGTGCTCTTTACTTTTGATATCTTCACAAAAAAAATTAAAACAACGTTGCCACTTTTCAAGTATTTCCGGATATCTCCGGAAGTAGTTCTATTGGTCGTATTCGCGACATTCGCGTAGGTATACAGTCGCTCTTCGCTCTAATTGGTCGGCGGGATGGCGTGACAGGTGACTGACATTTCGCCGTCCGTTTGTCAGCATTTTCTATTTCGCTTCGTTTCGTTTTGAGTTTTCTTTGCTTTGTGTATTGCCAATTGCCTTTATTATAGAAATTAATTGAGGAAGATATTTTCGCCCATATTTTCGATTAGTGGGATTTAGTTTTTTATTGATTGCGCCCCCGAAGCGTGCGAAGAGCCATCAGGCATGAAGTGTTCAAAAGTAGCGTCTTCTAACAGCGATCTGTTTTAACCTTTTCTGTTCGGTTCCACGACGCGACCCGACGTTGGCCGAATCGGCAGAATTACCCATGTGTTCGCGGTACACTTGATCTCTTTCAACCGTCTGATAGCTCAGTGGTTAGATAGTGTGTTTGTGATGCGAAGGGTGCTGGTTCGATCCCCGTCAGTACCAAGCTATCCTTTTAATTCTTTTTTAGGTTATTTGCAATTTTTTTTTCTTGATTTTGGGTATGCCTTGGGTTAGTTATGGTTAGCACTTGGTTAGATCCTGTTTGTAGACCCTCCCTAGCGAGCGGTGGATCATGCGAAATAACTTATTTATTGCCGACATTGGGCCAATCGCCGTAAGTCACCAGAAAAGATCAAATCAGACCGCTGTCTGAAGATGCTAGTGTGTTCAAATATTTAAAGATAAAACGTAAGAAATACAAATATGTTTTAGATAACTCAAAAAAATCGTTTTTCCGCTTTTTTTCCCATAGGACACATGTAGAATACCTAATTTTTTGTTATTTTTTAACACCATTTTACCGACTAGAATATTATTAATTTTAACCTTTTAACTTTTAAATAATTTTCGGGCATAGCGACTTGCTACAACTGCTTATTCTTATAAAATTTTGCCTTAAGGACCTCCTGCAACTAGAGGTTAAAATAAGACTTCTTTTTCTTCGATAAGGTCATACTTTTATAGCCGCATTTTTACGCGTTTTGTACCCCCAAAAACCCAGAATCTCCATACACCTGCATCGAGAAACACGTGATGTTACGCAACCTTGCCCTGATTTCGGCGAAAACATGGTTCGGGTATTAAAACGGGAAATTAAAACCGCCCTGACCAATGAGGTTCTTTTTAGAGCAAAGTTTTTCAGGAGAATCTGCATTAAATGCTTAACTAAGTGGGGAATAGTCCGCGCTTAAAACCCAGTCTAGTGAACTTTGAATTTCCTGCCGATTTTTGCAATTATAGTCCAAGAGTAAATGGCTTTTCTAATTTTTACTCTTTGAACCATTAAAATTAAATTAAAAGTTTTACATTTCTTCAACTAAATCTTCCCCTGGTAAATTCTGAACACAATCCAATATAATATTATTTTCCTTCGCCATTTTGTCAAGAATTTTAAAATTAAGATTTTTATTCTCATTTAATTTTTTACTTTTATTCTTATTAGGAGTTGGAGACATAAATGAAAAAAAAAAACGAGGATTGTTTTTATAATGTATTAAAAATATAAACGTGATTTTAACATAAAAATATATCACTATGAATATAGAGCACAAAACAATATTTTTTCGAAACTTGAGGAATATAGGTATCTACGAGTATACATCGGGAATATCCATCAGGTCACGGTATGTCTGAAAAAAAATGTCAGCATCAGTCTAATAAAGAAACCCTCTTAAATGTGTTAGCGAGATATAATGAATAAGATTAAACCTACCCTTATGGATGCGGCCAGCGCAACATGTGTGCTCCGACTTGTTCGTCGGCGTGGGAGTGGGTCAATTACTTACTCTTGACCAGGGCGCCACCAGTTTGAAATATCCAAATCCGCAGACCCAAACAGGAAGATCCTCGGTCTTAAGAATCCATAAGGGCGATCCAAAATCGACGATTATCCACTACGCAAGGGCGATTTAAAGTCTAGACGAACTAATTGCAGTTGACTGGTTGAGAAATTCCAGAGCAAAATAAAAGACTGTCACAGGTTTGACAATAACGTGTCATATTACTTCCAATAATCAAAATAATATAAATATAGAACAGGTAAAAGAGCTCAATTAGAAACAAATAATAATCTATATGCTCATAAATGTAATTTGAATTAAAATTGCGTTATAATAGAAGTAAATTAAATAAGAGTGATCGAACAATTATTAGCTACGCTTTAGCTATAACGGAAGTAACAATATAACACCAAATGATTACGAAAGATCAAACCAAGTTCAACAAATTAATCAATAATCACAATATACCTAAGGCATCTATCGTCTCATCATACTAGTAATTAAAAGTTGTTCGTCTGATAGTAGCTACTAAACTTTGGGCGCGTTCACCATGGTAGACGACTCGCAGTTGTACATGAATAAACCTTACTGATTCAGATTTAATAAAAATACCGTTATGTAAAATTATTTAAACTGAATAGTCAATAAATCAGAACGACAATGTTGATCATTTAACACAATATAAATCAAATTGTAAGATTAAAGAAATGTAATATAAAAAAAACTATGAGCATTAATATAGATCCACACTAGTAGATAGGTAAGCTGTGCTTACACCGAAACAGTACCGAGTATAGTTATATCAGTACCACGCAGGAAACTAGAAACACGCGATATGATACAACGCTGGAAAAAAACTCTAAAACACGCAATCTAATATACGCTGAAAAATGTCAGTAACACGCTGAAAATACACGCGTGAAAATATCAGTAACACGCCACTAACATTATGCCGAAAAGGTCACAAATATAACCTAAACTTATCTTCGCCGATATCACCTACGGCCTTCTGCACGTGGACTACTGCAATGCACCTTGAGACTATAAACTCCCAGTGGTATTTGAGGTAATGTCCATACCTCTATGGCTACAGTCGGTACCATTAAAACACAACCAACTGTATTGACTGGCAGCTACTTGGTTAGCTACTTAATCTCGCTCCAAACAACAATAGCTTGCTCCAGATACACAACTCCAAGCAAAACAGCTCCAGCCAAAAATAATAGCTCTTGGTAAAACTGGCTTCCAACAAAAATGACTCCCCGAAAAAAAACTGGCTTCCTTTAAAAAAACCCTAACTACGTAGGGTTTTCCGATGGTAATGACGAATTGGGGAGCAAACGCTCTCTTCTACAGGCATTCCTCGAAGAAGGAAACGGCATACTTTGTTCCAGAATACACTGCACGTGGCGAGTTACAAATCCAAAATCTTGACTTTAGGCAAAAATCCATCCAATCCAGTCAAATAATTTCTCTACAGCAACCTAGTAACTACGCCACTCTCTATGGCCTGAAAAAGTATACTCCCCTTCAGGATGAATTAAAAATTCTTAAACTTTTATCAGACATATATACGCACTACCTCCTAAGAAGGTTTGGCGAAGAAAGAGGACGATATCAAGCCAAAAACGACTAACTAGCTCGTGAAATTCGATGTTAAAAAGCTAGAAAAAAACTCGAACCATAAGCCCATTCCACACTGTCTTGTAATCATACGCAAACTATAGCAGCCGATGTCGCCAAATTTACTAACATCTACAATATGCAATGAAAGGTCTCTAAGGCCGTATGATATTATGTATTGCTGGTAAGACAAAGTAAGCCAACGATAAATTCATCATTAACAAGGACCAAACAACCACAAACCAAATCATTCCGAACGGCGCTCATTTAAAATTTCTAACATCCAATCTGTTCAACGCATTCAGTCGATTCGATCCTAAACGTACCTTTAGCTCCAGTCGGTTTTTTTTCCTGCTAAAACCATATATCAATACTGCAAAGCAGTTCGAGCGACGTTGCAAAATTAGGGAATATACGCATTTAATAACATATCTTGATTGCGTATTTTTAACGCGAAAGCGAAAACCGGTCGTTTAATATCAAAACAAAGGCAGCAGATCAATTAATTATGTATTTTCCTGTTGGCTTGAATCGTAACCACGTAAAAATCTCAAGACGAATGCTCAGCCAATTAAACATCTGGCAACGTTCCAAGAATAATATTTTCATTAAACATTTCGATATTACACTCGTCCGTAGGCAGCCAACAATACTTTTAAGGTATATTTATGCCGAAATAGGAAATTAGTCGCAAGGTATTAAGGGTGGAATCATTGACTTTATTTGACTTCTATCTGTTACATATTCGTGCTAAATTGTTATGTAACAAAATTAGCCTTTTAGAGCAAATATCAACGATTTCTTTCATTGCAAGTTAGGACACTCCAAAACTTATAGCTTCAAAAAAATCGTCATTTCGTAGAACTCACTTCAATCTTCGATCAGTTTGCTCCAGTAGTTCGAGAAGATGAAGCAAAACAGGTTATTATTCTTTATTTCTTGTATCCTCTCATCTACGGTATCTTAACTACCTCAGAATTTCCCCCTGGCGAATTTTTAACACAATCCGATATAATATAATTTTCCTGCGCCATTTTGTCAAGAATTTTAAAATTAAGATTTATGTTTTCATTTAATTTTTTACTTTTTATCCTTATTAGGAGTTGGAGACATAAATGAAATGAAACTAGAACTGTTGTATAATGTATGAAATATATAAACGTGATTTTAACATTAAAATATAGCACTATGAATCTAGAAGCACAAAATAATATTATTTCGAAATTTGGGGATTACAGGTTTCTACGAGGGTACATCGGGAATATCCTTCAGGTCATGATATGTCTGAAAAAAATGTCGGCATCAGTCTAATAAAGACAAATTAGCCCTTTAGAGCAAATGTCAATGATTTCTTTTATTGCAAGTTAGGACACTCCAAAACTTATAGCCTCTCAAAAATCGTAATTTCGTGGGATTCACTTCTATTTTATTCTATTTCTTGAATCCTCCCTTCATAGAGTATCTTAACTACCTCAGAATTTCCCCCTGGCAAGTTAAATTGAACACAATCCGATATCATATAATTTTCCTTCGCCATTTTGGCAAGAATTTTAAAATTAAGATTTTTGTTCTCATTTAATTTTTTACTTTCTATCCTTATTAGGATTTGGAGACATAAATGAAAGAAAGCGAGGATTGTTTTTATAATGTATTACAAATATAAACGTGATTTTAACATAAAAATATATCATTCTTCTTCTTCTTGCGCCTTCTCCTATTTTCGGAGGTTGGCGATCAGTAGGTCAATCTTCACTTTCGAAACTGCTGTACGAAAGAGATCGGCAGATGTTTTCCCGAACCAGAACCGGAGATTCTTCAGCCAGGAGTCTCTTCTTCGGCCAGGTCCTCTTTTTCCATTAATTTTTCCCTGAATTATAAGTTGGAGCAATTCATATTTTTTGTTGTTACGCATAATGTGGCCTAAATATTCCAGTTTCCACATCTTAATGGTGTATAAAAGTTCTACTTCTGTGTTCATTCTACGCAGTACCTCCTCATTTGTGATTCTGTCGATCCAATGCTGTTATGCGTTTACACATTTTATCAGTCAGGATCCATGCCTCTACTCCATAGAGCACAATTGGTAATATATAACATTTTAAAATTATTTTTCTCAGGGGGATGTTAAAATCCCTGCAGCACAATAGTGGCTTCAATTTTACAAAAGCTTGCCTGGCCTGTTCTATTCTGCTTTTTATTTCTATTTTTTGCTGTCTTAATGGCGTTAATTAATTCATTTTGAGTTATTATTGGTCCTGTTTCTCCATCTTCAACATTGAAGTCAGACCTTGTATCCCTGAAATTCTCTTCGATATATTTTTTCCAGTGAGAAAGTTATTCTTCTACTGTCTCGTATGCTGTGAACATTTCTTTTATTGTATCGTCCCGTCATTTCCTTTATCTTCTTATGCATGTTGTGACTGTCATATTTTTTATCCAGCTCTTCAATTTCATCACATTTCTCTGATATCCAGACTCGCTTGGCTTCTTTGATTTTCTTTCTAATTTCTATATTTATCTCTCTGTAAGTTGGATTTTTTATTTTTGTTTTTGCGTCGTTCTTGCACCTTTTGTATAATTTCATCCGTCATCCATGGTTTATTCTTTTGCACAGTCATATAATTTTTTACTTTTTATCCTCATTAGGAGTTGGAGACATTAATGAGAGGACACTAGGACTGTTTTTATAATGTATTAAAAATATAAACGTGATTTCGTGATTTCAACATAAAAATATATCACTATGAATCTAAAAGCACCACCATAATATTATTTCGAAACTTGAGGAATATAGGTAACTACGAGTGTACATCGGGAATATCCTTCAGGTCACGGTATGTCTGACAAAAAAATGTCAGCATCAGTCTAATAAAGACAATTAGCCTTTTAGAGCAAATGTCAACGATTACTTTTATTGCAAGTTAGGACACTCCAAAACTTATAGCTTCTCAAAAATCGTAATTTCGTGGGACTCACTTCAATTTGCGATCAGTTTGCTTAAGTAATTCAAGAAGAACAAGCAAAACAGGTTATTATTCATTATTTCTTGAATCCTCCGATCATACAGTATCTTAACTACCTCCGAATTTACCCCTGGCGAATTTTGAACACAATCCGATATAATATAAAATTCTTTCGCCATTTTGTCAAGAATTTTAAAATTAAGATTTTTGTCCTTATTTATTGTTTTACTTTTTATCCTTATTAGGAGATGAAGACATAAATGAAAGGAAACTAGAACTGTTTTTGTAATGTATTAAAAATATAAACGTGAATTTAACATAAAAATATATCACTATGAATCTAGAAGCACGAAATAATATTATTTCGAAACTTGAGGAATATAGGTATCTACGAGTGTACATCGGGAATATCCTTCAGGTCACGGTATGTCTGAAAAAAATGTCAGCATCAGTCTAATAAAGATAAATTAGCCTTCTAGAGCAAATGTCAACGATTTTTTTTTATTGCAAGTTAGAACACCAAAACTTATAGCTTCTCAAAAATCGTAATTTCGTGGGACTCACTTCAATTTTCGATCAGTTTGCTTTAGTAGTTCGAGAAGAACAAGCAAAACAGGTTATTATTCATTATTTCCTGAATCCTCCCATTATACGGTATCTTAACTACCTCAGAATTTCCCCCTGGCAAATTTTGATCACAATCTGATACAATATAATTTTCCTTCGCCATTTTGTCAAGAATTTTAAAATAAAGATTTTTGTCCTCATCTATTTTTTCTACTTTTTATTCTTATTAGGAGTTGGAGACATAAATAAAAGAAAGCTAAGATTGTTTTTATAATGTATTGAAAATATAAACGTGATTTTAATATAAAAATATATCACTATGAATTTAGAAGCACGAAATAATATTATTTCGAAACTTGAGGAGTATAGGTATCTAGGAGTGTACATCGGGAATATCATTCAGGTCACGGTATGTCTGAAAAAAAATGTCACCATCAGTTTAGTAAAGAGAAATTAGCATTTTAGAGCAAATGTCTACGATTTCTTTTTTTGCAAGTTAGGACACTCCAGTACACTACAAGACGAGTATGAGTATGTGTCATTTAATGTCAGAGAGGTAGCAGAAAGCCTTCAAAGGATGAAAAATGGAAGATCACCTGGACCTGGAAACATTCCCGCAGAGTTGTTAAAATATGGGGGTCCAAAACTTAACTGCCGCATCTCGGACCTAATAAACCATTGCTGTCAACAGAACTACATCCCCATGAATGAAAGACCTTATATTATATTGTGTCACTTTTCAAGAAAGGTAATCGAATCGACCCTGGCTGCTACAGGGGATTGAGTATTAATGGCTCTATGTGTAGGCTGTTCTCAAAGATGCTACAGGCAAGGCTCAGGGTGGATATGGGTTATGTTATCGGTGAGGATCAAAGCGGCTTCGTACCGGGACGATCCTGCACAGATAATTTTTTTGTTCTTCAGCAGGTAATGGAGAAGAAGGTTGCAGTTGGCCAGGAGCTGCATTTGGCATTCATAGATTTGGAGAAGGCTTACGATTCAGTCCCCAGATGTCGCCTGTGGGAAGCCTTGAATATGCTGGGCGCGCGGGCGCTAACAAAGGCATTATTAAGACCATTAGAATGCTTTATAAGGATAACGAGTCATATTTAAAATTTGGCAATAGACTATCGGACTATATTAAGCCCTCTAAAGGACTCAGACAAGGATGCAGTCTGTCCCCATTTTTTTCAATGCATATATCGAGATAGCTCTCAGAAATTGGAAAAGACGCTGCCATGGTATGGGCTTGCCTGTCAGTGACAATTATCTGTTCACGCTGAGTTTCGCGGATGACCAGGTTATTATAGCACAAGACGCATATGACCTTGAATTCATGCTAAGAAGGCTGTATGAAAAAAAAAAAACTCAAATTGGGGGCTACAAGTGAGTCTTAAAAAAACCGAGTACTTAGCAGTAAACACGGATGCTAACTTTGAAGTTTTGATCACCGATGACATCAAGATAAATCAAGTAAATACATTTAAATACTTGGGAGCGGTGATTGCAAGAAAAGGCTTTGGATCTGACGAGATTAGAAGCAGAATTCAGAGTGGCAAAAGGGTTGTTGGATGCTTGAATTGTCAGTGGTGGGATAGATGTCTGTCGAAGAAGACAAAAAACGTCTGGGTAGAACTCTCGTTGAGTCAGTGCTCCTCTATGGTTCAGAACTGTGGGTTATGAATTCTGATATGAAGAGAAGGGTTAATGCAGTCGAAATGGATTACTTGCGACGAGGTGTTGGGATATCTAGGCTAGAATATAGAACTAATGAAGATGTTAGGCGTATTATCGATGCAGAGGAAACGGTACTTGCCCGTATCGAGAAAAGGAGCCTTAAGTGGTTTGGACATCTGATGCGAATGCAGGATGATCGATGGCCAAAAAAGCTGTTTCAGTGGGTACCACCAGAAATAAAAAAGAAGGGAAGACCAAGAAGATCGTGAAATGCTACAATTAGAGAAACTATGGTTCGCACAACTTAGATGAGGATGACGTCCTTGACAGAGGGGTTTGGAGACGGGCAACAGGGAGGCAGCACTAGTCTGTATAATTAAGTTTACTAATGTTACTTAAACCCTGTAATATAATAATAATAATAATAATAATAATAATATAAGAATAGGACACTCCAAAACTTATAGCTTCTTAAAAATCGTAATTTCGTGGGACTCACTTCAATTTTCGATCAGTTTGCTTTAGTAGTTAGAGAAGAACAAGCAAAACAGGTTATTATTCATTATTTATTGAATCTTCCCATCATACGGTGCCTTAACTACCCCAGAATTTCCCCCTGTCGAATTATGAACACAATCCCATATAATATGAAATTCCTTTGCCATTTGGTCAAGAATTTTAAAATTAAGATTTTTGTTTTTATTTAATTTTTTACTTTTTATTCTTATTAGGAGTTGGAGACATAAATGAAATGAAACTAGAACTGTTGTATAATGTATTAAATATATAAACGTGATTTTAACATAAAAATATAGCACTATGAATCTAGAAGCACGAAATAATTTTATTTCGAAACTTGAGGAATATATAGGTATCTACGAGTGTACATCGGAAATATCCTTTAGGTCACGATATGTCTGAAAAAAATGTCAGCATCAGTCTAATAAAGACAAATTAGCCTTTTAGAGCAAATGTCAATGATTTTTTATTGCAAATTAGGACACTCCAAAACTTATAGCTTCTCAAAAATCGATATTTCGTGAAACTCACTTCAATTTTCGATCAGTTTGCTCCAGTAGTTCGAGAAGAAGAAAAAAAACAGATTATTATTCATTATTTTTTGAATCCTTCCATCATATGGTATCTTAACTACCTCAGAATTTTCCCCTGGCAAATTTTGAACACAATGCGATATAATATAAAATTCGTTCGCCATTTTGTCATGATTTTTAAAATTAAGTTTTTGTTTTTGTTTTCATTTAATTTTTTACTTTTTAACCTTATTAGGAGTTGGAGACATAAATGAAAGAAAGCGAGGATTGTTTTATAATGTATTAAAAATATAAACGTGATTTCAACATAAAATTATATAACTATGAATCTAGAAGCACGGAATAATATTATTTAAACAAGTTTTAAATAAATAATTTCACCGAAAGCCTTGTAACATTTAGAAATAAAATGAAAAAAAACTTCTTCAATAGGCCTACCCCACAAGATATTTTTCCCCCCTTAAAGTACCTAGCTGCATTATTTGTTGCTATATTTCCTCTTTATCTGCTCTTCCTTCTTCCCGCAAGTGCTATGTCCTGTCTAGATTGATCTTGATCTTATTTGTTTTTAAGTTTAATAATATAGATATTATATATAAAATATAAAGTTTATATAGAGATTCTTTAGTTTTGTTAAAGTACTAATAGATTAAGGTTTTTTTCTCTTCATTGTAGGCCTCAACAGCTTCTAACTTTGCATTAGAAAGCTGATTCAATGGCCTCTTAATCTCATGTATTGTATCTGGGTAGTTATTTGCAAACTGTATATTCTTTATTTTATTATTATTATTCTTATTATTATTTCGAAACTTGAGGAATACAGGTATCTACGAGTGTACAGGGTTATTCATTTTAAAGTAAAAATGGTCTTTTTTTAACTTCCCTGTATTTTTGTAAAAAACGAAAATAGCCATTTGAGGTATTTTTTTCCGTAGAATTCAAAAATCTCACCAAAAAAACATTTGAATTAAAAACAAAAGACTTACAGCGTGGTTGTCATGTTTTTTAAATGGAATACCCTATATATTTTTATACTAATGGATAGAGCTCTTTACAAGGAATTTACTGATATAGAGGTTGCTGGGTTTATTTCCAGCGGTTTTATTACAATTAATTAAAAACAGTCCCGCAAGAACATCATTTTTAAAGGATAGTTTTACCTGAAAAAGCTAGATAGGTATCATAGGTGTTTATTTGTCAAAGTCAAACATCAAAAAACAACATCTTAAAACCTTAATTATTAATTATGAACATAAAATCCAAAGTAAAACGTAATAGTAATAACACATACTAACTATTTGACAACGATAAAAATAATGTTAATAATTTAAATGTTCTATATGGCCTCCATTATTTTCGAAACATGATCGGTAACCCCTCCTTAACCTTTCTGAACTCGTCAATATTATTTGGGGTTCTTGGTTAAGACGATCGATTTCATTTACAATTTTTCTTCTAATTTCTTCCGTGTTTGCATTCCTGTTTTCGTAAACAACATTCTTCAAGTGGCCCCATAGAAACGTGTCCAAAATTGTAATATCGGGGCTATTAGGTGGCCATCTAATAGTTCCATAACGTCCGATCCACTCATTGTAACGTTGGTTAAGAAATTGCAAAACTTGGCGAGCAGCATGAGGCGGCGCCCCATCTTGTTGCCAAATTATATTGCGATAAGTTTCGAGTGGCAATTCTTCTAAAATGTTCTCAATATCGTTTTCAAGAAGATCGAGATATCTTCCGCCAGTTAAGGATCCTTCGTAGAATATTGGCCCGACAATTCTGTTGTTAATTATACCCCACCAGACATTAAGAGAAGACCTTCCTTGGTATTTAATAGCTTGACATTTCCTGGGATTTTCTGCTGCCCAATAATGCGCATTGTGTCGGTTAAACATGCCCGATGTAGTAAATGTGGCTTCATCCGTCCAAAGAATTCTTTGAAATAGTGCAGGATCATTATCTTGTTCTCGGATTAAAATTTGAGAAACAAATTGGAAGCGCAGTTGCTTTTGTTCAAGTGTTAAATGCTGCATTGGAAGGATGCGAGGGTCTGGTGTCGTATAAGCACTGTCGATTTTAAAGATTTTTTTGAGTTCAATGGAAAGATTACATCAAATGGAACACATTAATGCAAAAAAAATTGCGGATGAAGCACTTTTGACGTCAAAAACTGAAAAAGAAATTTTATAAATGAGTGACATTTAAATGCGAAATTTCTCCCAATATGACGTTAATGATGACAATTTACTTGCAATGTTGTCAGACTTGGCGAACCTTCTTGATTTTCAAGTAAGCAAATTGCCAAGTCCAGGAGCATGTTTCATAAAGTAGAATAACAACTTGTGAAAGTAACTAAACAAGCGCGCACCTAACTTAAACTAACCCAAACTAACCGAAACTAACCCAAACTAACCAACACTAGTCCGCTACGCGCGCTTGTCTCTTTATTATTCCAAACTATGCAAAACCAACCGAGCCTAACCAAAACTAACCCAAACTAACCAAAACTAACCCACACTAACCAAAACTAACCAAAATTAACCCAGACTAATCCTAACTATCCAAAGTAAAAAAGACAAGCGCGCTATGCGCGCTTTTATATTCGCTATCCCAAACTAAGCAAATTCAACCCAGACTGAACAAAATCAACCCATACTAACCAAAGCTAACCCAAATTAACCCAAACTAACCCTAATTAACCAAAGTAAAAAGACAAACGCGCTACGCGCGCTTGTCTCTTCGCTATCCCAAACTAAACAAAACCAAGCCAGACTAACCAAAACTAGCCCATACTTAATAAAACTAACCTAGACTAACCCTATGTAACCAAAGTAAGGAGACAAGCGCGCGTAGCGCGCTTGTCTCTTCGCTATTCCAAACTAAGCAAAACCAACCCAGACTAACCAGAAATGAACCCATACTAACCAAAACTAACCCATACTAACCAAAACTAACCCTAATTAACCAAAGTAAAATGGCAAGCGCGCTACGCTTTTCTCTTCGCTATCTTAAACTAAGCAAAACCAGCCCAGACTAACCAAAACTAACCTATACTAACCCAAACCAATCCTAATTAACCAAAGTAGTATTCCAAATTCCAGATGAAGCAAAAATAATCGAAACTAACTTTAATTAGCCAAACAAGCGCATTGAGACGAGCGCGCTACGCTCTTGACCAACCCCGCCCATCACAAAATCAAAATTAACCCAAAGTAACAAAACAAATGCACTACGCGTGATACTCTCTTAAACTAATCCAAATGACCTTTTAAATTTGTATCTATTTCAATAAACTAAATAAATTAGTTTATATGACTTATTATTTAAAAGTTCTATCACTTCTATCGTAACATCTAATTCTAGTAAATCATATATTGTTATTTTATTAAACAAAGCCATTAAGAATAATTATTTATAAGAAGTTTTCGTCCCACAGTACTTTTGAAACATATTCAACACGAGGCTGTTATATTTTAGAACCAAATGGAAATTACACTTGGCAACATCTACCCGTACAACAGACAGGTGAGCCGTGCTAAGCCAAGGCCACCTATACTACAATAGGTGGCCTTAGCTAAGCCGACAGTCATCGTTTAAGAAATACTTGTTGACGTTTATCTCATAAATATTATATTATCGTTTTGTGCAAAAACAGTTTTATTTGCAATTTTTAAAAAAAGAAGCTTAGATTATGTTATTATTAACCTTCTGCGACCATACCTCAGGACAACGTGTACTGGAATTGTGTTTATTAGGAAAAAAATTATGTTAAATTTTAATTTTTATTTTCAATTTATTTTGCGAAAATGTGCTTTATCCGCAAATTTTTTTGCGTTAATGTGTCCCATTTGATGTAATCTTTCCATATAACCCAAAAAAAGCTTCAAAATCGACGGTGCTTATATGACACCAGAACCGGATGCAATATGGGGCATACTTAAAATATTTCAATGTTCTCTGAATAGTCGCAAAGGTTACTCTTCTTCTTGCAGGACCATACCGTAAGTCTCGGACTGCATCAGGAATCGAATTCATGGGATTCCGGGTAAAATAATTTAGAATAGCTCGATCCCGGTTCATTTTCCTTACTTTAGTCCTTTTTCTAATATGTAACGATTTTCTTTCTTCAAATAAGGTTTTAAGATTTAAAATTGTTTTCACCGATATATTTCGGTGGAAATTTGCAATGTATCTTCGTCGAGTTTCGCTGGCATTTTCTCCACTTTTGTAAAATAAAGTTATAATTTGAAGCCGCTCATCTGATGAAAACCTCATTATAAAACCACGGCACATATTATAACAACCAGCAATATCACATCTTCTTTTTTCGCATCTGCGCAAGTCCGCGCGCAAGATATTTCTTGGTAGGAAATCCGTCAAACTGCCGGCAGCGGCGTCGTGTTTTTACGTCTGGTTTATTTTATTGCTATTGGAGTTAAATCGAAACCATAGGCGTGTATTTGTCAGATATTTGACATTGTGAGAGACGAACGTTGATTATGACATTGTGTAATGCAAAAAGCGATGGTGTTTAAGCAATAAGAACTTGTACAAACCAGAGATATTCTTCCAAGAAGAATTTCTTTAGATTTCCTGCTCATACAACAAGGTATACATATATTTCATAACCCATGGATATATGAAATATTATATTACGGCTCTGTTAGAGGAAAATCATACTTATATATTTCAAATCCAGCCCTGACTTTTCCTACCCAACTGACATTAGCAAGGTCAAATTTAATTTTTCGCCTGACAGGTCGAGTACTATTGCTGGTTGTTATATTTGCCGTGATAAAACTTTGCAAATATAATACATGCAAAAAATGTTTGACTTTGACAAATAAACACCTATGATACCTATCTAGCTTTTTCAGGTAAAACTATCCTTTAAAAATTATTTTCTTACGGGACTGTTTTTAATTAATTGTAAGAAACCCGCTGGAAATAAACCCAGCAACCCCTATAGCAGTGAATTCCTTGTAAAGAGCTCTATCCATTGATATAAAAATATATAGGGTATTCCATTTTAAAAACCTGTCAACCACGCTGTAAGTCTTTTGTTTTTAATTCAAATGTTTTTTTGGTGAGATTTTTGAATTCTACGGAAAAAAATACCTCAAATGGCTATTTTCGTTTTTCACAAAAATACAGGGAAATTAAAAAAAAGACTATTTTTACTTTAAAATGAATAACCCTGTACATCGGGAAGATCATTCAGGTCACGGTATGCCTGAAAAAAAAAATGGCAGCATCAGTCTATAATAAAAACAAATTAGCCTTTCAGAGCAAATGTCAACGATTTCTTTTATTGCAAGTTAGGACACTCCAAAACTTATAACTTCTCAAAAATCGTAATTTCATGGGACTCACTTCAATTTTCGATCAGTTTGTTTTAGCAGTTCGAGAAGAAGAAGCAAAACAGGTTATTATTCATTATTTCTTAAATTCTTCCATCATACGGTATCTTAACTACCTCAGAATTTCCCCTGGCGAATTTTGAACACAATCCGATATATAATTTTCCTTCGCCATTTTGTCAAGAATTTTAAAATTAAGATTATTGTCCTTATTTAATTTTTTACTTTTAGTATTAAATATAGGCGTATCGCCGAACTTACGTTCCATTACTCATTACTTCGACTAGACAGTTAGATGAGTTAGACACTACCATACCATTTTAATTGTTTCAAACAATATATATCAGAATCTTAATGGAATTATTTATTGGCCGAGATAGCAAGCGATAGCCTCATTTGCCCACTCAATCTGTAACCAAATAGCCTTTATTTCTGAAATTAAATCCAATTTTTAAAGGCATGGAGAACCATGGAAAACGTTCAGAACCAAAGTACAGAAACCCATCTTACAACTACAGACCGTGAAAAAATATGTAGAACCCATAGAAGCAGTGACCAATGATTTCATTAAACGGTAAGGATTTGTAGCTGTTTATATCGTCGCTAGTTTTCATTAGATCCATCATCTTTTTAGAATGACTGAAATGAAAGACGATAGAGACGAGCTGCCTTCCGACTTTGACAATGAGATACACAAGTGGGCCCTTGAATGTACGTATAATTCAGCCTCCATAGAAGTTCCTTATCGCACCTATGTTCTTTCGATTTGACAGGTATTGGCAGAGTGTCCTTAGACGTTCGGCTTGGCTGTCTCGACCCCAACCTATCCCCAGACTCGGAAGCTTTGAAGATTATCGAGGCGGCTAAATATGCTTTGCGGAATATAGCGATTCTGGAGTTGAGATTCCCCTTCTGGAGATATTTTCCTACAACGCTTTGGACCAGATACGTAAAGAATATGGACTATTTTGTTGAGTAAGTGGTTGAATTATATCTCTATATAGACTCATCGGGTGATTATTTTTCAGAATTTGCATGAAACATATAGACGCTGCCATGGAAAGGCTCAAGAAGAAGACCGTTAAAAACGAAAGGGATTTATCCTTAGTGGAACGAATTTTAGCTAACGAACCTGATCCGAAAACGGCCTATATCTTAGCTCTCGATTTGATATTAGTAGGAATAGATACGGTAAGTGTTTTTACGTAAAAATCGAAGTTCAAGAATTTACCTTTTAATATTCCCCAACTTGACCTTGTACATTGATTTGCATTAAGCTAAAAGGTCATGGTTTGTTGTCGAAAGAAGCTGTTTAAATTCGTGTTTCTTGTAATTGCATAATGTTTAGTCGAGGTATTTAACGCTGAATGCATAATGAATGCTAATAAAAGAGGTGACAGATGAAACTAAGTGTGGGCTTTATAAAGTACAATTTTCGAATAAATCTTTTTGAACTTGAGGACATTTTGGTTAGTTAATGCATTATGTAGGTCACAATTATTTTAATTTTATATCTAGATATCAATGGCCGTGTGTTCCATTCTGTATCAATTATCCACAAGACCGGAACAACAAGAGAAATTATATGAAGAACTGAGAAGGGTGCTGCCTAATAAAAACGAACCGTTAACTTCGGAAAAACTGAATGACATGGTGTTTCTTAAGGCGTTTGTTAAAGAAGTGTTTAGGTATGCAAAACCGATATTCTTAGTGCGATTTGGTCCCTTGATACACGAAGATAAAGAAATTATTTATTTTTAGAATGTATTCGACGGTTATCGGCAATGGAAGAACTCTACAGGAAGATATGGTGTTATTGGGATATAATGTTCCAAAAGGGGTAAGGAATGAATGTAAAATCATCTATTTTGAATATTTTTATTGCTAAATATCTAGAGGAAATTTTGGTTACAAAAGGAATAAAAGCTCTCAAAAAGTCTTGGATGTCTATCTACATTCTGATAAATTTCTCTGCTAGATACTAGATATAAAGGAACCTATCGACAGGCTATGAGGACGGCAAAGAAAAAGTATTATGAAAGCAGACTGAAGGGATCTAGGAATAAGATGAGTGAATTAGTTGAGAGGTAAATCGGGCTCTTTGTCAGAACTGGCTGATCTGAGTTCAGATGTTTTGAATGAATATTACTGCTCCATTCGAATGTTTGATTTGAATCCTCAAGGCAGCCCTCTGTCATTCCTACCCTACAAGGGGTTCCTGTTTCTGAGATATTTTGCTTACACCATTCACGAATTACAAAATACATTTAGGGACATTAAAAATAGGAAATCTCCGGACATTGAAGGCATTATCCGGCAAATGTTCAACCACTCTCCATTGCGGGATAATGTCTTGAATGTCCTCATGTTGTCATAAATAATTCCATTGATTTAGGTGTGTTTCTTCAAGTTTTGTTAGGCAATTCTTAAGGGTGGTAACTCAGGGGTCCGCCATGCTACTGTGCCATTGCTCTACCACTCTTTCCAAAACATTAGAAAAGCTGGTTGGCTAAGCATAGAATGACGTGTTTTATTGCAACATATAAAATATTAAAAATTAATTAGTTTTGATTGTAGGACTTAAAGAGGACTAAGGATGCAATATTTGGTTTCCTAAAAAACCTTTATAAAAAAACAACGATGGTGATGTTGCGGCTTCTCAAATTGTAGAATACTAGGTACTTGGGAAGCTTGAGCGTTATGGGTTTGGGGCAATTGCCCTCAAATGGATTAGATAGAAAGCAATTTGTTAAATATCAGGAAAGTGACTCAGGACTCAGGGGTGTTGGTCAATACACATAGAGTAACCCAAGGCTCAGTCTTGGCGCCGTTACTGTTTTTATTATATATAAATTACTTGCCAACCTTTGATACTGGTGGGCACTTTACCTTGTTCGCAGATAACCCAAACTAACCCAACCTCAGAAAGACCCGAGGAAAAACTGGAAGACTTTTACAACAACATTGAGGAAGCTAAAAATCATATAAAAGGCACTGACATCAACATTTTCATGGGAGTGGCAATTCTGCCAAGAAAACAATCTTGTAGTCACCCACACATCGTTTAGACTACCAAAGAGACGGCTATATACATGGAAATCACCCCAAGGCAATAATGAGAACATTGTAAGAAACCAAATTGACTTCATCGCCATCAATAATAGGGTTCCGCAATGGCATAGTCAGTGCAAAAGTATATCCTGGCTGCGACATAGATTCGGACCACAACCCAGTTGTGGCTACCCTGAGAATTAAATTGAAAAAAATCCAGAAACCAAACCCGAACCCTAGAATAGACTGGATAAATGCTGACCAAACAAACAGAGCAGTATAGACAGAATGTGGACTTAAAACTAAAAGACATAAAAGGGCACTGTCCAAACCAAAATAACAACACAAAATATGAAGATATCAAGGAAACATGAGCAAGCTTTAGAAATATAGTGATAGAAGCAGCAGAACAAACAGTGGGTAAAACAGGCAAAATCGAAAACTCTGAATAACTGATGAGATACTACAACTATGGATGAAAGACGAAAATCAAAGAATAAGAATACCGCAAGATTGAAGGAACTCAATAAAAAAAATAGACGATTTCATCACAACTGCTAAAGAAAAATGGCTAGAGCAGAGATGCGATGAAATAGATGACCTACAGCATCAACATAAAGACAGAGAACTCCACCAGAAGTTAAAGGAAGGAGCAGGCCTATGGAAACCAAACAGTATCTCCATGATAACAGGAAACAACGAGAAAATCGAATTAGACCCAGAAAAGGAAAATAAAATTTGGGAAAATTATTTAAAGGAACTGTTTGAAGATGAACGCTCAAAGGAATATCCGCCTGTAGAAAAGAATGATAGCCTACCCATACTGAGGTCATTAGAGCAATCAGTGAAGCAAAAACCAACAAAGCCTCGGGAGAAGATCTCACTACAGCAGAGAACTTCAAACATCTAAGTGAGGAAGCCATCACAGGGTTAACAATAATTTATAACCGAATATATGAAATTGGAACTCTCCCAAAAGATTGGCTCACTTCCACCTCCATTGCCATACTTAAGAAATGCAGAGCTCGGAAATATTTATAAAGATAATATTCAATCGAATAAACAGTAAATGCGAAGATTACCTGAGTTGCTCGTAGTACGGATTTAGAAAGGGAACAGGAAACGCGGGAAGCAATTATAAGTCTAACACTAATAGAAGAAAGATACCTGGAAGTGCAGAGGAAGCTGTATGTTTGCTTTGTGGATTACAAAAAAGCATTCGACCGTATCCAGCATGAAAACTAATATATGTCATGAAAAATATAGGACTGGATGGACAGTACATAGCTATAATTTGGAATATATATTGGAATCACGAAGGATGCATCAAAACCAACAACGGCAACACGAACTATGTCGAAATTGAAAGAGGAGTACGCCAGGGATGCATTCTCTCCTCCTTACAATTTAACGTATATGCGGAAAATATAATACAATCATCACTAAACAGCCGACAAGACGGTGCCAAGATTAATGGAATTTTAATCAACAACATCCAATACGCTGACGACACTGTGGTGCTGGCTGAAACTAAAGAACAACTGCAGAGCCTTATGGACATTCTAACAACAGAAAGTAGAAACACGGGCCTGGAAATAAACACAGCTAAAACCCAGACTGTGATATTCAATAGGAACCCTCGAGAAGTCCTCAGAGCTAATGTGGTCCTAAATAACGGTGTCCTGAAGAAACCGGCAGGTTTTGTATAATCAGAGGGTGCGAAGAATCCCCGGATCAGCAATGAATGTTGGTACATGGAATGTTAAATCAATATACGAAGCAGGAAAGATTCACAATGTAATACAGGAAATGCAAAGACTAAAAATTGGCATATTGGGAATGAGCGAAACCAGATGGCCTAACTCAGGAGAAATATCAATTGGCCAGACAAGAATATATTATTCTGGAAATAATGATAGACAACACCGAAATGGAGTGGCAATAATTGTCGACAGGATCGCTGAACAGTCCGTAACTAGCTTTTTGCCAATATCGGATAGAGTAATGGCAATTCAACTTCAAACACCCCAGTCCAAGATCAACATAATTCAAGTATATGCCCCAACTGCTGATAAAGACGAAGAAGAAGTAGAACAGTTCTACAAGGAACTGGAACAAGCGCTAGAGACCACCAAACCTAGAGACATTACAATTGTGATGGGCGACTTCATTGCGAAGTTAGGACAAGGAAGCGAAGGAGACTTCGTGGGAAATTTTGGATTGGGAACACGGAATGGTAGAGGAGACAGACTGGCCCAGTTTTGTCACGAGAAAGACTTCATAATTACGAATACCTATTTTAAACTCCCATCCAGAAGATTGCATACGTGGAAATCACCAGCGGATAATCCAAATAATGTAGTCAGAAACCAAATAGATTTCCTCCTGATCAACAAGCGATACCGCAATTCAATGAAGTCAACCAAAATATATCCAGGCGCCGACATAGGGTCGGATCATAACGCTGCGGTAGCTAGATTCCATGTCAAACTAAATAAAAATAACAAGGAAGAAATACAGGTATCTCAGCTCAAAAAAAATTCAGCAATCAGAGAGAGAGCTAAAGAGAAAATTAATGACGAGATAACGAGAAGATAATGAAAAAAAATGGTAAATAATAAAGAATACCCTTATAAATACAAGTAAAAGGGGATGGTCAGAACAACAAGAAGAAACAATCGATGACGGATGAGATATTGCAACTGATGGAAAAAAGAAAACATACAAGAACATAGACAATCAAGCATACAATAATACTCTGAGAAATAAGAAGAAAAATACGAGAGGCCAAAGAAAAATGTTATGAGGAGAAATGTAATGAGATAGAACAATTAATGCTAAAGAACGATACTTTTAACTTAAAGTAAAGGAGTTAACTGGCACAAACAGAATAAGCAGAGGAAGTCTGCTACTAGATAAAAACGGAAAAATCATATTAGGCACCAAAGGAAAAACTTGAAAGATGGAATGAGTACATCCAGGAACTTTTTGAAGACCAAAGACTAACAAACGATGCGACCAAGAACAGCGGTCCAGATATTACCAAAGAAGTTTTACATGCAATTAAATGAACAAAAGACAATAACACACCTGGACCTGATGGGATACCAGTGGAAATAATCAAACTCATCAAGAAGGATCAAATTGAAGTGTTGGTGGATTTGTATAACACAGGAGTTATACCTAAAGAATGGTTAAAGTCTACGTTTATCGCATTACCTAAAAAAACAAATGGAAAGGAATGCTGCGACCATCGAACAATCAGCTTACTGAGTCACACCCTCAAAATATTCTTGAAAATTATACACAATAGAATTTATAGAACAAGACATTGGTGAAACACAGTTCGGCTTCAGAAATGCCCTTGGAATAAGAGCAGCCTTATTCGCCATAAACGTGCTGGCCCAAAGATGCATGGATGTGAACCAGACGCTATATGTATGCTTTTTAGATTACAAAAAGGCTTTTGATAAACTCAGACACGACTGCCTTATTCAGCTGTTCCATAATACAAATTTACACACAAAGGACATCAGAATTATTATCGAATTTTATTACAACCAGAAAGCAGCAATGAAGATAGGGAATGAATTTTTGGATGAAATCGAAGTACTGTCTCCTATCCTATTTAATGTGTACTCTGAGGAAATGCTTCAGGAAGCGTTGGAAGGTGAAACAACAATAGGCATAAAAGTGAACTGTAAACCAATTAATAATTTAACATTCGCTGATAACACGGTACTTATAGCGGAATGTCTTGAGGATCTGCAACAATTGCTAGATCGTGTTGTGGAACTCAGTGAGGAGAGAGGTCTAACTCTAAATACCAAAAAGACACTCAATTTATGGTGATCACAAAATCACAACAAGAAACCTAATGATCCATGGAGAACAAATAAAAAAAGTAAGAAAATACAAATACTTGGGAGCAATAATTAACGAAGACAATGATTACACCGAAGGGTCGGCGATCGGACAAGGAAGAAGCGCATTCAGCAAGATGAAAAATGTTTTGTGGGGTAGAGATCTGACTATTGGCTTGAAGATCAGACTTTTGAGGTGTTATGTGTTCTCGGTTCTGTTATATGGGATGGAGGCATGGACGCTAAAGAAAAATATTACTAATAGATTGGAGGCTTTTGAGTTATGGGCATACAGAAGAATGTTGAGAATAAGCTGGGTGGATAGAATTACAAGCGACGCAGTGCTGAGAAGAATGAGAAAACAAAACACTAACAAAATTAGAAAACTTCAATACTTAGGTCACGTCATGAGGGGTGAGCGATATGGACTGCTGCAGGTTATCATACAGGGAAATATTCAGGAGCGGAGAAGCATAGGAAGAAGACGGATTTCCTGGTTGAACAACCTAAGAATGTGGTTTAACTGCAGTTCTGTGGATTTATTTAGAACAGCGGCATCTCGAAGGTTCGAATTGCTGTGATGGTTGCCAACCCTCTCAGAGGAGAAGGCACATGAAGAAGAAGAAGGATTTAAAAAGCTATGCCTATCTGAGCAGAGAGGTCAACAGCCAATTGGACCACAGTAAAGAAATTAGAAGAAGAATCGAAATTGCCAGAACTGGATTCATGAATATGCCTAAGACATTTTGTCACCCGAAGCTCCCAGTCGCGATAAGAAATGTTATATATGGTCACTGCTTTTGTATGGAAGTGAGACCTGGACCCTCAAAGCAGAGGATACGAAAAAACTGAACGCCTTCTAAATGTGGATGTATCGCCGAATGTTACGGATAAGCTGGAAAGAAGTCATAAGAAGAATACACACACGCCCACATCTTATTAACACCATCAAAATAAGAAAAAACAGGATAAGCAACCCACAGGAAGCACATCTACCGTTCCAGCGCCATATACTCTTCAATGGAATAAAGACATTTTGATATCAAAAATTCTTTTAACTGGCCCTTAAACCTATTCACACTCTGACAATTTCCAATGCCCGGGCCCGGGGGAAGATGGTTGAAAAGCCTTAGACCAATTACATTTGGGGACCTATACATTATCTGGGCTTTATAGAGTGGTATATAGAAATCTTGAGCAATTCGGGAGCTAAATAAATGTAACTGGCCATGCCTTGTATAGTTATTCCTATTTTTAGTAATATGCAGACATGTTTCAAATATGTACAGACCGGCAAATGTTAGGATATTAAACTTTTTAAAGAGATCCCTACATGATGTTCTTCGATTGACACCTTTTATACATCTGATTATTCTTTTCCCAAAAGGACACACCAGATTACACCTATTACTTGGAAACGTATAGAATCAACCTGTGCATCATATATCATAATTAAATGTTTTTGTGTTAGTACATTTCTCAAGTTCAACAGTACATAATAAGCTGAGTTTAGTTTTGATATCACATAATCACAGTGCTTCTTCCAGTCTAGACAGGAATCCAAATATATCCCGAGAAACTTTACATGTTCAACATTGTCAATATTCACATTATTTAGTTCAAATTTTAGTTCATTGCAGTTCCTTTGTCTTGTGTGAAATCTAACACATTGTGTTTTGTCCAAATTAAAATATAAACAACTACTTGCAAACGAACTATACAGTTTAGAGACTGCATTATCTACTTTACATTTCAACAGTTCGCCGGATGAACCTGAAGCCACAATGGAGGAATCATATCAGCAAACGAAGTTATCGATACCCCAGGTACAACCTGTGGCAATTTATTTACATATAATAAAACAGCACCGGGCCTAAAACAGTGCCCCATTAAGCATTCTTGAGACCTAGAATTAACTTCTGCCCTACTACCATCAGAATGCAAATGGTGAATAGCTACATACTGTCTTCTGTATGTTAAGAAAGAACGCACCCATTCCAATGCCTGATGCTTCAATTCATAACAAACTAGTCTTTCTAAAAGTTTAGTATGATCAACACAGTCAAAGGCCCTGCTGAGGTCACAAAAAACTCCAGCAGGGCCTTCCCCTGCCTCGCGCTTCGGTCAGTTGTACTATTTCATCATAAAATGTGTGAATAGCTGAGTTTGTTGATTTATTTGCTTGGAAACCATGCTGTCTCTCGTTAATCAACTTATTATCTTTAATAAACATCAATAATCGATCCAGAAAGCAATATTCAATTAGCTTCGAAAAGAAAAAAGGACACAGTTACAGGTCTATAATCATCCCTTTTATGCAGAGGTACAATCTTGCCAACCTTCAGGACACCAGGAAACTTTCTCTTGCAGAAAGACAGATTATTTAGAAGTCATGAGGCACACAATCTCCGACAAAACCTGTCGAATCAAGAAATTTGAAACCCCATCGGCCCCGGCTGAATTTTTATTTTTAAGTTTCATCATTATTAACTGGTAAAACTCCTCTTCGAGAAAAGGAAACAATAGAAAAACATTCTCTGTAAAATCAGTAAAATCATTATTTTTAGGATTTTTTTAACTATGTTTATCACAGCGTTCTTAAAATATGTATTAAAGGAGTTGGCCACAGTATTAGGACATTCAGTAATACTACCCATGTCACCCACTCTTATTGACAAGTTCATATGATTCCTCATTTTCCCAGACATATTGTTTATAATGTTCCACGCACATGGGACAAGTTTGCCCTTTGATATCCGAAACAAAAATTTTAGGTTATTACTTGATTGAGACGGAACGTGTCTTGCGTGTCTGCGGTGTGCCGCTTACACTCCTCCGAATCTCCGCCTCACCGATGCAGACATCCTTGAATTACTTCCTGCTGGTAAGAAGACGTTGCTGTTGGAGGATCTAAACGCCACCCATGCTGGTTGGTGACGAACCACCAACGATAGCGAATCGAATCGAACAAAACATCGACATAGTATACCATCAGACTCCAAATCCTACATACTTCTATGCATATTATCCGACTCCATCGTTCCTGCATATTGCTATTACCAGAGGAATAACCAACACTTCGCCGCTTTAGGAGCTGGACGTTCTAAACTCGGACCACCTTCTGTTGTACCCTGCGTGGCAGGGTACAACAGCAGCAAGAAACTTTCGTGTCATACAGAAATCTTGATTGGAGAGAGTTCCGAGCGAGGCTAAGCGAGGCAGTTACTATTCCAAGGCAAATAGACACTATTCCAGAACTTGGAAGCGAGGTGCAAGCTGTAGTCGCAAGCATCCAGCGCGTCCGTGACTCAATATCGGAAGACAGACACATCCAGACTCACTACCTGATAGTATCCTAGACCTGATCACTCTCCGGACCTATGCTGGAGTACTAATCAGTTGTTTGATCACCCCAGTACGTTGTTCACATTGCAGCCCTTGAAAGGGTCCAAAATAGATGATTTCTGATAGTGGCTGCTTATAGATTCGGCTTGGGTCGTGATGAGTATACTTATGACGAGATGAATGTAAAGACAATGCAGAACAGGCGATTTCAAGTTGATCTCTGTTTTCTTTACAAACTCTTAAGAGTGTTAATTGATTGCCCTGATCTTTTGGGTCTTTAAGAGCAGGAGAAAAGAGGGCGAGAGGTTCTGAGTTATTTAGTGTGGCCTTTCATGGTACCAATTATAGTATGAATGAGTCAATCTCAAGGATGCTCAGGTTTGCGAACTCAAAATGTCGAAATATTGACCTTTTTGATTGCCCTTCTAGTGGTACCTTTAAAAAGAGACTGTACGTGGCTAGGACAGTTTTTAGATGAAAATATCAATGTTTTTTGTAATTCATAAATAGGTGTTGAGTGATATTTATAATTTTATTATGTTTGTTATACGTAGTTAAATTGTAATTGGCCTTGTCGTAAATAAATAAATGAATAAATAATTCCCAAAATATTTCATCGATTCTCTTATACATATTGCATCGATTAACGTTTTTAGGTTCAGGTCGTATTCCCAACCCTCATAACCGGAAGCATGGCCGAATACGTTTCGGAACCGGACGTCTTCATGCCCGAACGGTGGATGAAATTAGGCGGTGACAACAAAATCCATCCCTTCGCTTCCCTACCGTACGGTTACGGGGCCCGAATGTGTTTGGGCAGGCGGTTTGCTGATTTGGAGATACAAGTCCTATTAGCCAAAGTAAGTCTGGAGTTATTGATACATAATTTAAATGAGGGTGCTTGTGTGAGAACGTGATTAAAATGGAAACCAGTTCTCCTCTGTGTATCCTTAGTAACAAATATACTAGGACTTTTTACAGGTTTTAATATTAATATTGCAAATATTTTTCCAGTTGATCAGATCCTACAAACTGGAATATCTACACGAACCGCTGGAATACAAAGTGACCTTTATGTACGCCCCTGACGGAGAGCTGAAATTTAAAATGACAGAGCGACTGGAATGATGTGATACTTATTTGTTTTTGCATGTAATACTCACAGCGGGAGCAAAGTGGTTCCTAAGGAAAAAAGGTCATGTGTTCTTCACAAGATTAATAATTTTTAGACGTAATTGGAATGTTTTAATGCACATTCAACAGATTTGAAATAAGTATGGGAATCTAGTTTGTAACGGCCCAAAAATAAGTATGGCTAATTAAAGTTAAATTTTATCAAGCATTGCTCTTATTAATTTCCCCGGTTTGGTTATTTAAATTCCTGTCAAGAAAAACTGTCACATTAATACTCCCATTGATTATGGTTAAAAGGCATCTGTTTTAGTCGATTTTCATTAACTTTAACGTCCTTGAGAAAGCGAGAAGGGGGCCACACGCGTGCTTGCCTCAACCAAAAGTAAATATTTACTGTTAAATAGCAGTTTTAGGAGCTTAAACTCAAATTTTGTTTGGGGAAAATGCTTGTCGACTATGAGACGCGTTGTATGATCCCGTAGTTAATTGGTTGTATAAATACATAACTTCCTTGTATGAATATAGCAGACCCTAATTCCAATGCATTTCATTTCTTGGGATAACTGGGCTTTATTGGCCTACTTCTTGGATGTTATTTATTTAGGCCTTCATAGAATGTTTATTTCGTTCATTTAATTGAATCGGATTTTATTTCCCAAAAGGAGAGGGGTTGAAAACCGTATAGACAAGCTTGCTACAAGTCATTTCAGAATAGATTAACCTTACCTTATATTAACGGTTATTGCCTTTGGTTAATTATAATAATAAATGACATTATTTCAGTTTTCGTGGATCGTAAATTTGCTTTATGTGTGACGAATTGTCTTGTCCAATTCAATTTATTAGTCTATAAAGATCATAAAATATGACATTAGACAAGGTCAATACACTTAAAATAACTAAAAATCTAAACTAACAATAATGACATTGTAGAGATTAAACTAAAAAAAAGCAGTAATTTGCACAGGTACCAATCAAACAACACAGATTGTACATAGAAGTAACATTTACAAAGGCAACATATATATAACAATATAATCATAATCTCAAGCCTTTAAATTGCTTCAACAAAATCGATCTGTTTGAAAAGAAATCAAGCGTGGGGTGCTCATTGGCCAGTCTACCTGAGTTTGATATAAAAGCATTTAGGCCATAGTTAGTTCTATGAGATGGTATTGAAAAGGTATTCATCAAACGCGTTTTCCTAGAAAGCACATGTAGCCCTATTCTATCAAGCAAAAGAGGACAGTTATATTTATTACGTAATAAGTCATAAAGCACTTTAAGATCTTTTAGGTTCATGCGTTTTTCAAGCGTCATAGCATAAATATTCGATTCTAGCTGATGTTAATTGAGGGATATTAAGTTTGAAGGCCATGTATTTAAGAAACTTATGTTGAACCCTCTCAATTTTCTAAATATGAGCATTATAGCAAGGATTCCAGACACAGAAGGAGTATTCGAGATGAGGGTCTTATTAATGAGCAATAAAGTTGTTTAATTGCATTTTGTGAACTCACTAGTATTGCGCTTTATGAATCCAAGGAGCTGAAGAGATTTAGTAATGGTGTTCTGGATGTGAGGAGCAAAAGTGAGCCTTGAGTCCATAATCAAACCAAGATCCTTAATTTCGGAAACATTAGTAAGCATATTAAATTGGATAAGGTTGTTCAGTTTCCGACCTTGACTTGAAAAAAGTGATTGAGTAACACTTTGAAGCATTCAGCTCCATACCATTTTTTTTTGCATCACGCAATCATCCAGTGATAATATTTCCATAAACAGTTTAAAATCGTCAGCAAAAATGAGGAACTGACTGTACTCAAAATGCGACCCCAGGTCGTTGATAAACAAATTAAAGAGAAGGAGACCCAAGTGAGACCCTTGGGGAACTCCAGATGGGACCCACCATGTTTTCGGATTGAAAATTATCGAATCTAACGATTTGGGAGCGCCTAGCCAAGTAACTTCGTATCCAGGACAGCAACGGATCACCAACTCCCAGCTTAGATAAAAGAGCAGCATGCTTGACCCTGTCAAACGCCTTGGAGAAGTCGGTGTAAATTGAATGCACCTAAGCACCACTCTCCAAGGCGTCAGAAATGCATTCAACGTAAACCAGCAAGTTGAGTTCTGTATTTTTTCCAGTTTGGA
>MU190027.1:33604-46527 GCA_016904865.1 Pissodes strobi
TTTGGAAAATTTAGTTCATGAAATCACCATATTAACCATATTTGCTTTGCTTTGTTGGTTGCATTTTCCATTCTGTTTTGGTTGAAATCAATTTTGGTTTTTCTCACAAGTTTTCTATATTTTTTCTTTTCTTCTTTATAGCGGTTTAGCATATTGTCGCTCTTTGATTGTATCGCTATGATGCATAGGTCATGAAGGTTGCATTTTGCCTTTTTTAGTCCTATGGTAAACTAGTTGGTCAGATGGATGTTTTTCATTTTTTCATTTTGGACAACACACACAGAAGTGCCAGTTAAATGTCTGTAGAAGCTTTCAAAGACATTATCTCAGTTTTCATGTCTTAAGTGTAACTTGAGATCATTTAAATTCTTATTCGTTAAAGCTCTTATCTCCCTTTCTTCCGAATTACTACGCTCTTTTTGCGGCTTTAAATTGATTTTTAATTCTTGTAGTTTATGATCTAGATGTGGCTCTGATATAGTGCAATGGATTTTCTGCTCTCATGTATGTTCGTCATCATATACCTAGTCAATTGCTGATATAGCAATGCCGGTTTTTGAAGCAAATACTCTAGTTGGTTCCTTGCAGAAGTTTTTAAGATTAAAGAAATTAAGAACATCCTTCAATAGTTTGTATCTGGAATTGCACTGCTTTAAACTGTCAATATTAAGATCTCCACATAAGATAATGGTGGTGCAGATGCTTGAGCATGGAGATGCCAATTATTTTTGCGCTTCTTAGCTTGACCTCAACTCCGCATCACTCTAGATTGCATCTCTACCCGAAAGCCCTTTATGCACTCAGCTTGTTGCTGGTATAGATAGCACTGCCTCCGTGTAGGTATATGTTCCTGGCGGCAGAACGAAGTCTGCAGTGTGTGGCCTAGACTTGTAACTGCATCCTGTGCAATCCAAGTTTCCTATATACATAGGACATGTGGGTTATGTTCATTGCACAACATTTCTAATTGGTTTAACTTATTTGCTAGATTTTGAATGTTGATGTGCAGTATACCTAACTCATGGTTGTTCTGGCTCAATACATAATATGTTTCGAGTCAGTTGCGACAGGCGAGGATATAAAAATTTTTGTTGCGGTTGCTCCTCTTCCTCCTTTTGTAATTGAGTATCAGTTATTATAAGTTCTTGAGCATCATGATTCCCATCTTTAGAGCTGCTTATCTATTTCTTTCCGTCCCAACTTGAGTATTCCGTCGTGATGGTATATATTAAGTATAAGTATATTAAATCTACCCCGGCTTGTAATGCCCATTACCTGGTAGGTATTCTTGAATTATCCTACCACAGTCTATAAAATGGACATGTGAAGACATATAACTATTTGAGCAGCTTTGTATATGTTCATTTTGCTGATCTATGAGCTTGTGCAGCGCTGGTCGGTTTTTAAGAAGAATAGAATCATATAGGATCTCCCCTATATGATTACTAAGTTTCTATTACTGGACTCACATGTCAACTGATTTATGGCACTGCTTTCTATGGATTTTCCCATTCTTGCATTTTCGGAACTGGTGAATACCATCGCAAAGTCCTCTTTGGTCAGATTTTGAGATAGTTTGCTGTACAAAGCTGTGATGTCTTTAAACAGGTTACCCTCTGAGATTTGACAGTGTGTGTCAAATGCGCTTTGCGTGACAGATTTAAACATTTTACCATTATTATAGCCGTTTGTACCAGCAAGTAGCAATGCTTGGGGATTTCCACCAGTCGTTAATCCTGATTACACTTGTCCTGTTCTAATTGATACTGTATATTATTCTTTTGGGTTTTTAGTGAGATAATATTTTCTCTAAGCTCGCCATTCTTTGTTTGTATTTTGTTTAGCTGTGTTTTCAAAGCATTCATTTCGCTTTCAAACTTGTCAGTGCTTGCTTTTATTTCACTTTCACTTTCCACCGTTAACAGTTCTTTCTGTGCACCCAATTGTGACTTCAGTTCAGTCATTTTATCTTTGTGTTCTTTAATCCCTTCCGCCCGTTCTTTATCATTGTCATTGTTCAATCTGTCAATTTGATTTTTTAGTTCCTGGTTCTCTGTTTTTAATTGCCCCGTTAAATTTATTGCCCGTTCTCGTAGTTTTATTTCCTCTAGCAGTTTGCTTTCCATTGTTTGGATTCTTCTACCTCCTTGGGATATTGGTCTGTTGTTTCTTGCTGGTTTGATTTTTTCCTTAATTATTTCCTTTTTGTATGTTTCCTCCGTCTCTTCCACATTATTCGCATATGTCACAGAGTCGCGTTTTGTTTTTTTTTAAATGTTCAGTGATATCTGTCAATTCGCGTTTTTGCACTGCAATAATATCTCTTAATTCTTCAAGCTCTTTGTCATTCGCATTTTCACTAGACGCCATACAGTATATTTTGTTATTTTTTATGGTCATTATGGTTTTTCGATTCATGCAACTCCTTGTATCGTTCGACATGCTACGCAGTAGTAGCAGTTCATCTACTTTTTGCAGCATTTGAATTTTCCTATTGATTGTTTTTCAGCCATTATCCATTTTTTCCTTTTTCGGTCTATATTATACCCTGTGACTCAGCCACGATCCACGGTCCCAACCCACCGACTCAGATCAGCGGGCTGCAGTTGCCCTGCTACGGACACTTGTCTTTTTGACATCAGTCAGACGGTACCAGCCTTCAGTAATGTCATCTAAACTTGACATTTTTGCCTTGTGCTTGCCGTGCCAACCAACTAGGAATGGGTACTCTGTTCAGCTACGTATCGACTTAAGAGTTATGAATATTTGCTTTTGAGGCTGCTTGGTGTGGCACCATTATTTAAGATTAAAAACCCTTTAAAAGGTAGAATATTGATTTTTTTCTTTGGTATTTTATTTTATTTTCTTTGCCTTGGGTTTCCAGTAAAACCCTTGACCCATGTTTTACAAGGTGTTTTTATTGCATGAAACTTCTTCTACCTGAAGCAGTTTCTTTTCTATGCAGTCCTGAAGAAGTCCCTCTTGTTGTCTGACGCGTAGTCCTTCTTCTAGTACATTGTGTTTGATGAGGGTTGCCAGTACCAGAATGAACCATGGAATCAGATAAGATTCTTTTTTATGTCTGTTATCTTAGATGTCGTGGGTGTTCCTACATTTAACAGTTTTAGCTGGTTAGTATTGCGTCATAGTCGACTCGAGAAGTGTGAACGGTACCTGATCACGATCTGGTTAGTTTAATCAGTGTCTTTGTTAATTGGCCTTTTTATTTATTGTCCATTTTCATTTAATTTTGTAGCTTTACAGATAATTATTGGTAACTACACTCGTGCATTACAGGTGACACTTCTCATGTTGTTTAAATGTGATACTTATCATATCGCATATCTCTAAGCGAATAGAAAATTAAAACACGTGTTTTATTTACTCTAGCATTTTATTTCGGAGAATTACATAAATAATAATTATATTTATAGCCCTCTCGAACATACTAAGCAACAGCTGTTGCCATATAGCTTGTTTAAATGCCTTTTTCTATTGACATGGATGTCCTATATTTGTTCATATCAGTGCAAAAGGCAACCCTGATCCGGAGGATATCAAAAGAACACAGAGTGACTGTAAAAGATTCAAAACGAACACTAAAACTAATATTTTCTCGATACCAAAGTTATCGAATAACTTGTACTGTTAAGACTATTTATGGAACATCTACAATAAGAGAGCGTGTACGCTTGTTAACAACACTAACAATGAACTAAAAATAATTCGAGGTCCTGCTCCACTCGCGTCATCGTCATCGTCGAATGTGTTGCACAAGTCTTCTGCCCTGCAAACTTTGCAACTGACCACTGCGAAACCCGAAACGTTATTTCGCTTTTGTTCTTCGCAGTACGCGTTTATATCTGTCCTGAATAATTGTTCGCATCCTGCCAGGTAGGTGGTGGTAGAATCCGTTCCATCATCTAAAGAAGAGTACAACAACAATAATTTATTCAAATCACAATAATTACAAATAAATCTTCAACATATAGACTGCGATTTAAGGAATAAATGAGTTTGACCTACACACTGCATGTCGGCAGTAGGTTTACTCATCTCAACTTATCACGCTTTGGCTGATTGCATACCTAATCTATGCTATTTCATAACATATCTAGGATATCTACTATTTACAATATGTATATTAGTTACTATGTACATTCACCATTTGCGTAGCGTTAACGGTGATAGATAGATAGAAGAAGAGTAAGTACAAGTTAGTGTGAAAGTGAGGCAATCGGCTTCTTCACGAAGGTGCAGCGCTTTATGACTGTTTGTGAAGAGCAATAGCGCAACATATAGAAGGGAACGCAGGGGCGTTGAGGGTGGTGGCGAGGAAACCCACTATAAACCCCTATAAAGAAAACATAATTCTAGAAGCAAAGGGGGATATCTTCAGGGAGATAATGGGGGCAGGCAGAGTAAATATGCATCTTACAGTGAAGTTTGTAAGTGAATATATTGATGTGGCAATGTGCTTTAAGTGCTGCCGCTTTGGGCATGTGGTTAAATTTTGCAATGAGAAGGTGGTGTGCCACAAGTGTGAGGTGGGGGGGGGGGGGGGGGGGACGAAGACAAGGACGGCAAGAGGATGAGGGGGCGGAAAACCGAGAGCTGCCACTCAGCTAGGGATAGGGATTGTCCTATTTACAGGACCAAACTGGAAGAAAGGAGGGGAAGAACTGGTTATTAGAATGGTTGCTAGAGAAACATTCTCTGTCCTGCAATGGAACGTAGGAAAATGGAGAGAGGCGTGTGGATTGATGAGAAAAAAGTCGCGTGAATGGGACATCGATGTGGCACTAATACAAGAACCGCATGGAAAACTAAAGAGCCTCAGGGTTGAGCATAAACAGCATTGTTTAGTCATGATTAGCATACCCGATGAACCAGGAGGAAACTCTAATATCAGGCTAATGAGAGAGGGAGGGGAGCTAGGCAACCTGAAAGAAAAAATAGTCATTGGAGAGGATTTCAATGCTCAGAATGAAGCCTAGGGTGGGGAGTATAACGGATGCATTATTATGGGCAATCCAAAATGATCTTCGGCTATATAATGAGGCGGAATCATTAGCCACATTCAGTGGGGCAAGGGGGGAGAGTTGAGTAGATACGACCTGGGGGAAGAGACTAGCCCTAAAAAAATAAAAGGTAGAGGACGACGTGATCATCACTACATTCGTTACCTACTGGAGATGAGCCTGGGCCAGGGGCACAGACCAAGTAAAGCGACAAACTGGGAAATACTTGAAGCAAGAATTAAGAAATATGAGGCTCTATGGTCGAGAGAGGACCTGGAAAATGAGGCTAGAAACTTGCAACAACACTGCCGTGGAATCTGCCGCACTAGGATCAGCAAGTATCAAGAGGGTGAATTTGTTAACGAGGAAAGGTGGGATGGCCAACTTGGGAAAATAGGAGCAGAGGTTCGAGAAGCCAGAAAAGACTTTAAAGAAGAACTGGACCAAGACAGTAGGGAGACAAAAATGCAGACATGGATGGGTAGGAGAAGAGAATATAAAAACTTGATAAAAGAAAAACGACTTCAATGCTCGAGGACGGATCTAGAGAATTTGACAGAAAATGAGAGTTGGGAAAGAATATGGGAGCTGCTGCGCAAGAAAGGAATTGTCAGGCGATAATGGACAGGGGAGGAAGGGAAATTACAAAAAAAGAAGGAACTAGACTTTTTTCTGATAAAAGAATATCATCCAGAATTAAACAACACAGAAAAAGTTGAAAGGGAGCGCTACGAGCGCAGTAGAGTAGTAAGACATTTATGACAAAGATTTGGAAGAAAAGGAGGTGGAGGAGGTGAAAATAACAAAGCAGAGCGGCCAACATTCCTAACGAGGCGGTGAGATACATATGGGAGGCAAGAAAGGACTGGATTTTGCAACTTTACCAACAATGTTGGAGGACTTTTTGCTTTCCGAAGGCTTGGAAGGAGGCCAAATTGTGTTGGATCCCCAAACCTACGAGAGGGTATAGGCCAACCTTTGCTCGGCAAAGTGCTGGACAAAGTAGTGAATGTGAGAGTGAGAGAGTGGTACGAATAGTACGAAAGGAATGAGAAAATAAGTGAGGAACAGTACGGATTTAGGAATGGAAGATATACTATTCAGGCGATTGAAAGGGTAATCGAAGAAATTCGAAGAATGAAAGGGGAGGGAAAGCACTCACTAGTCGTGACTCTGGACTTCACGAATGCCTTTAACCAGGTTGATCGGGAGATGGACAGGATGGCTATGTCGGGTAGAATGAGAGAGATGCTGTGGGACTTCCTGAAGAACAGGAAGGTCCGCAGCGGAGAGGAAGAGAGAATGATAGAAAGGGCTTGTCCTCAGGGGTTGAGCCTAGAGCCAACCCTTTGGATAGTGTGTATGGAAGGATGGATAAGGAAGTTGAGAGACTTTGCCGACGATGAGGTGATAATTATAGAAGGCAAATCGGTCAAAGAAATTGAGCGAAAATGAATCAGCACCTGGGATTTGTAGATTATGGGAGAGGAAAAGACGGTCTAGGTATAACCTAGCCAAGACTTAATGTATGTTTGAGGAAGCTCGAGGCTTAATAAGGGGACCGGTGGTGCAAGTAGGGGAGCAAAGGGTAACACGTGACTATTGTGTCGATTTCCTAGGGTCAAGGCCTGACACGAAGATGAATTTCATTGAACACGTTAAGAAAGTGAGCTCAAAGGCCGGGGGATCGTTACTAAACTTAGGTGAAATTAATCTACGAGCTTGAGGTGGTGCCCGCAATGATCTATGGATGCAAGGTATGGGATGAAAGGTCCAAGGATATTAGAATCCAATCATGGTTATGATGTGTAGAACTTATAGGACTGTGCCAACGGAGGCGCTGTAGGTGGCAGTTGGACATAGTTGCTGGGGTTAGGGATGCGATGAGGGCGAGGGTGATTGAGGAAAAGAGAATGAATGGAGTAAGTGAAAGAGAAAGAGCATGTGTATGGGAACGTCTTGCAACAATGTCGAGATATATAGAAGGGGAACAGAGACACGTTTTTGTGGACATGGGTGGTGACGAGGGAATAATGGGCCTGGGATGTATAATACAACGAGGGGGGGGGGGGGGGGTTAAGAAACACTGCCAAGTTTTAGGGGTAAGCGGCACCGTGCAAGGCAAGTTGTGTGGAATTTTGTTTGGTTTGGAAACGATTAGGGAAATGCAAGAGAATGAGCAGTTTAACCTTAGAAAAGATTCCAGGATGGCAGTAGCAATGCTGAGACATTCGAAAACACCAGTGGCGAAGCGTAGGAGTAGACAAGGTAGACACTGTCTACCCAAAAATTGTCTACCGTTTATTTGCCATTAATTTATTTGGTGAAATTGTACTAGCTGTTTAACTAACATTTTAAAAAAATCGTAATAGGTACACAACAAACCACCGACTTGCTCTCGTTATATGTCTATGAATCTCCAAACGAAATAAAAACCGCCTAATTACAATTCCCAGACCCCAGGAAGACATTACGAGATTTGTCTTCTGCACTAATCCAAAAACGCATCAAGCAGGCGACAGGCTGCGAGTCAGAGGTCTCGGCGTTCAGCGTACGTCCGCGATTTTCTGGGGACATTACACGCTTTGTCTATCGTAGTTGACCAGCTATTTTTATTATGCTGCTGCGGGATACCGTTTACGGGAACGTTTGATATGGTCGGCTGCAGTACTTCAGTTTTGTTTTGTTTTATGACTGCTGTAAGCTATGTACATGTTTTTATCTAATATTTATGTATGTTACTTTTATATGTTAATATGTATTTTTTACCCTCTCTATATTTACTAGCACAGAATGTTACCATTTTATTGAAGTGAAACTTCTTTAACGAGGGTAGTCAGAAAAAGTGAAAGATGAAACGGTTATCAAAGTGAAACGCCCTTTTTTAATTAAGCATATTCCAGTAAAGCTAGAGGGTTGAAATTTTCAAGACATGTAGCCGGGGTAAAATGAAGTTTCTGGACGAAAACTGGACCCCCTAAAACTAATATAATTAATTTCGGGAGAATGGAAAGAGCTACAGGGTCGAAATTTTTATGGTAGGCGCGCCTCATAGGGGGCTACCTTTGACCACATGGAAACGGGGCTCTAATTTAAGGGGAGATTTTGAGGAAAAACCGTTTTTTGCCGATATCTCTGCAACGAAGCCTCGGATCGAAGCGATGACCCTGTGTTACCGAGTCAACAAATAAAAAGTTGAAAAAAAGGAAAAAAAAAATGTCGACACTGACCGAGGCAAAAGTTGAGAAAAAAAGCTTTAAAAAACTCAATTTGTAACATCTTTTTCAGAAGTTTCACTTCAGTTGTGTGCTTATAAAGGTGAGGAACATATTTTTTTTGTATCTTAATTAGTATATATCATTGTTTTATTTCATAAGGTTTATGAAATGGAGAAATAATAGTTGATAAGCATTTTTTGACATTAACAACGATTTTTATTATGTTTGTCTACCCGAACAAAAAATTCACGCTTCGCCACTGGAAAACACAACATAGGCTGGGAAATAGAAAATATGTAGAAGTGGCCGAATTAAAGAATCCGAGGAAGCGGGTCAGTATAGAATGGACTAATAGGGAGAATGAGGGGATAGGGAAGTGCACAAGCAAGCAGAAAGATACAAGAGTAGTGCGATCGAATAGGGAATTGGGGGATGTTTCAGATTGTTGAATGGGAAAGGAATTAGAAAGGAAAGGAAAGGGAGGATTTTGAATGAATGGCAAGAAAGGTGGAATGGAAGTGAGAAAGGAAGAGCATTGTACAGAATTTGTAGAGAGGTACGGAGAGACAGGAATGACCTATCTTTCAAGGGGATGCAGCTGGTAACTGGACATGGAAACATAGCCGGATATATAAGGCGGTTTAAACTTCAGCAGTGTAGTTGTGGGGAAGGGATCGAAGATGCGGACCGTGTCAGGGACAGCTGCGTCTTGGGAGATAGAGTCAGAATGAGAGAGAGATGATGAATGAGTTTGGTGGAAGCGGAATTGGTTGGGGGTTTCCTTGAGAGTGGTGTTGCTAGTTAGCGGGTGGACGATAGGCCGATGCCGAAAGGTGGGAGGCAAAGTTCTTGACCAACTGAAGAATAATATTATACAGTATACACTGATAGACCAGGGCCGATAATTTTGAAAATGGTAAAAAGTGAAAAAAAATTATAGTAGAATGAAACCCATTGGAATAGGTAGAGAATATAACAAAAATGAAAGGAAAAATAATTTACGGGCGATCTGAGGTCGGGAAGGGAAAGGGGGTGAGTTTTTAAGGGTAAAAAACGGTTTATCTCGATTTTTGGCAAAACTACAAGTCCTATGTAAAAAAGTTAAATGGCAAAGTTGTAGGTAATGAAACGATCTACAACTTTTCTTTTTACACTTTTTTCACATAACCTCAAAATGTATGTGAAAAATTCAAATAACCAAGTTTTAGGTTTTTCATTTTTATTTTTTGCAAAAAAAAATTATTTTTTCACTTAATTTGGTGAAAACTTACCTTTTTATGTCCCAAACACACAGTAATTTTTTTATTTAAAATATTCATTTTTTCACCTTCTTTTGACTTAATATCGAAAAAGCACCCTAATTTTCAATCGAAAATTTTTACGTCAAAATATCTGCTTTTTTGAAAAAGTCGGTGGGCTTTTTGTTCGTTGAAATCTCTAATTTCTGATGGTCTAAAAAAATATATACATTACTATGGTAAATGTTCTCAGAAAATGCAAATGAACCAAAAAAACTCGAATCCGATTTTTTTTTTGAATCAATATGTACAATTTTGAGCTGTTTTACAACATCTAGAAGCAAAGAAAAGTATCGTTCTCATTATTAGATGATAAAAATTTGTCAAATTTGGCCAATATTTTTTATAAAAAAGATGCAAACAAAGAAGATATAAAAAAAATGGATTACAATTAATCAAATCTATTTATAAATAAAATGATAATGTAACACTGAATCAATTAAGATTTCAAAAATATCAATTGGCAAGAATTAAATCTTCTTTCATATTAGCAAATCTCCCACCCACAGAAGGTGCAGCAGAACAACATTGTTACAGGGCATATTATCAGCTTCAGACTTGGCTGGGTAACGAACTGACAGCAACAGGTTGGGGCTGAAAGCAACATCAACGGGGCATTATGCCCAAATTTACAGAAAAGGAACTAATTCCGGAAATATTGCTCAAAACTATTTGCTGCAGCTGTGAAACTGAATGTAACAGTTTAAAATGTGGCTGCCGAAAACATGGTTTAAAATGCACACATTTATGCTCAAATTGGCATGGTTCTGAAACATGCTCCAATGTGGAAGAAAAAACCTACGAGGAAGTTGATGATTCAGATGAAGAACCAACGCAGACCGGAAATGGTCTTGAACATTTCGAAGATCCACTAGAATCGGGAAGGTTTGTCGAATCTAACGATGAAGAAATGCCATCAAAGAGACAAAAAGTAATGGAGAAGTGATTAGAATGCATAAATAAGATTATTGTATTTAAAAAAATTATAGTGGCTAACGTAATCACTAATCAGTATAAAGTATCTAAATTCAATAGTACGATTTACATGTATATTTATATATTATGAGATTTTCTATGACATAAATGTGATTAGAATTTAATAAATGAACTTTATTACTGAAAAAAATTGCAGCAGTCACATTTTTTTAGATGAAATCCCCTTTAAATCCTATTTTTAATATTTAGAACAACTATTTTCGCATGTTTTTTGCTATCTTTATGTTTTATGGATTTGTAATTTTTTTGTTTGTTTGTTTTTCGAGTAATTAAAGTGTAAATTTTAATAAATAGCTTAAAATTGTACATGATTTCGAATTCGAGTTGTTTTCGTTTATTGCATTTTCTGAGAACATCTACCATAGTAATGTATATATTTTTTTATACCATCAGAAAGTAGAGATTTCAACGAACAAAAAGCCCACCAACTTTTTTAAAAAAGCAGATATTTTGACGTGAAAATTTTCGATTGAAAATTAGGGTGCTTTTTCGATATTACGTCAAAATAAGGTGAAAATATGAATATTTTAAATCAAAAAAAGTTACTGTGTGTTTGGGACATAAAAAGGTACAAATTTCGTGAAAAAATAATTTTTTTTGCAAAAGATAAAAATAAAAAACCAAAAACTTGGTTATTTGAATTTTTCACATAAATTTTGAGGTTATGTGAAAAAAGTGTAAAAACAAAAGTTGTAGACCTTTTTATTAACTACAACTTTGCCATTTAACTTTCTTTCATAGGACTTGTAGTTTTGCCGGAAATCGAGATAAACCGTTTTTACCTTTAAAAACTCACCCCCTTCCCTTTCCAGACCTCAGATCGCCCGTAAATTATTTTTCCTTTTATTTTTGTTATATTCTCTACCTTTTCCAATGGGTTTCATCCTACTATAATTTTTTTAGGTCTCAAAAATTATCGACCCTGGTCTATGACAGCAATGCTCAACAGTATTTCATGGATTATCGTAGGGGGAGTGAGATAATACAAATGTGATTTTATGTTTTCTGTAATTTTTACTTCTGATTGAATAGACAGAAAAACAATACATACACTAAAAGGCCTTCTGGCTTTAAAACAATGCAAATATTACTCACCATAAGTGAAAACCAGGCTAGTGCAAGTAGCTACCGTAATGTTTTCATTAAAACATTCTACAATTTTTGTGTAATTTTCTGGAAGTGGGGCTTCCGTGGAAAAATAATCGTAGCATTTGACTGCAAGCGACAGCTCTAAAAACGCGTTAAATATTAATTAGTAGTCTTCCTACTACATATACAATCGTGCTACTTACCGATAGAAATGCTGAATATTAAGCACAAACTGGATATCACGTGTAGTTTCATTTTTTTTCCTTAATGCGATTAATTAATGGTTTAACGCCAAAGTGAGTCGATATTTCAGCACCTTGAAGAGATTGTAGTCATATATTATCTGAAGAGGCGCGCGATAATTGGAAAGATAAGTGCCTGTTATAGGTAATTTAAAATAGATTACAAAAAATTATAAGTGCCTACTTGTTTGTGTGTGTGAAAAAAATAATATATTTTCATGACTGGACTTACTATAAAATCGTAATCATTGCTATTTTTGTCGCATTGCATAACTTTTTTCTTAATCACGGTGCCAAGTCTAAGAGGAACCATACAGTTGTGTGCTATAAAATTATGCGGCAAGAACTATGCATGTTCTAATTTCGTTACCAATTGTGACCAGGGCATTTATTTATTTATTTATTAACGGGGATAGCTCTATTTTTGAAACGGGTCTATAATTTTTAATACAAATTTACTGCCAGAGTTTTTATATATGGGGGATATATAAGAGAGTTTCCAAATAATTGAAAAACTCCATTAGCCATAGAGTTATTAAATATAAACCAGAGGAGCATTCTTTTAAAAATTTAGCAGTGAGTCCATCTGGGCCTGAACCCTTATTTAAATCAATTTTATCGAGTCACGTCAATATGTCCAAAATGCTGTAGTTGTACGAACAAATATTCAAGTTGGTGATAGAGCAGTAAATTTCGTTTTCATGAAGAGGAACAATGACAGTGTTTACATATACAGAAGAGAAATAATCCGCAAAAGTATCCACAATATCAGATCCATAGGAGTACTCCGCATTAGCAAGTGTCATCACCTGCGGTATGCCCCTGCAATCATTCTTATTTTTAATAAAATTCCAGAAGGTCTTGATATTACAATGTATACCCTGCTCTATACTATATGAATATATTGTTGATAACACAGCCTAAAGAGTTCCTTACATTTAGACCTGAGATTACAAAATGTCAAATATGTCTCAATACACTTTCTTACTTTATATTTAATATAAACATTCTTTTTTTTTTATAATCATATTTTTAAGTAGTGAGGTATACCATACAGGA
>MU190028.1:0-14325 GCA_016904865.1 Pissodes strobi
ATACTATATTTACGTAAATTATATTGCGGGTATTGCGTTTTTGTGTAAGTAAAATGTATGCAATTATGATATATAACTACCGTCGTCAAAAATATTCATCGAATTGTTCTCCTTTCCTAATGATATGACAGTTAGGTCAATGATATAGGGTTTCCAATTTTTTTTTAACTGCTATAAATACATGCTAAATACAAATACGCCATTTTCCGGCGTTTTTTTAAAGATTTCTCAAAGAGATTTATAATATTTATCATCATTTTAACCTTCGTATTTTTCCTTGCTTCAAAATTTTTTACTTGGGCCCAAACGAATTCAAGGAGATTTAGTTCGCAATAATAAGAGGGCAGATGAACATTTTCTGTTTCTACTGTATCAACTACATATTCGGTGCAGCAAGCTTTATTTAAAGACACTAGGGATTATAGTTTCTTTTTCACCATCTATATCACATGTTATGTTTTTCTATCCAAGCCACTGAACAATGTCCGCTATTTTCAATGCATTGGTTAGGTATTCTGTCAACTTTTCTGGAATGATAACTTGCATTGGCCAATCACTATTACAGAATCAGGTTGAATCAGGTCTAATATTTATTTCAAAATATCCTTCGAACACATCGCCGTTTATGTGTTCATGGTAATCGCCAGGATGATTTGACTGCAAAATTAATAACCCGCCCTCAACAAAACCGCCAAGGCTACCCATGTGTGCAATAATCAGTCGCTTTCCCTTCCGGCTTTTGTTCGGTGACCTGCCTTCTAAAGAAAGCTAGAAATATTTTGTCTTGCTGCATCTTTCGAACAGTAAATCCTTCATTAATCCAAGTTTTGCCCAGATAATAGATCTTTTTATGCTCACTTCGAATCGTTTTTATCTGTCTTAAGAAATATTTTTTTATCCGATCGGACGAAAAACTACACTTTGCGATGTGTTTTCTCACCGCAAAAGTCATGATTCCAGTATATTGTATTCGTTGCTTGGCAACATGCAGTAACTGTACGGGAATAGGCAATAACTGTATTCCAAGAGGTTGAAACAGCTCTTTGAATCTACAAATTATTTTATATTTGCAATGACAGAAAGCTGAATCTATAGCATGCAGGATGATTTTCGGGTATATTATTCAAAATCGAAAACCCAAAGAGTTGTAGCCTCGGTTTCGACAACCCTCTAAAAATCATTGTTTTTAAACAACAAGTAATCGCTGTTTTGAAAAAGGCGAAACACGTCATTTTTATTTTATTTTTTTACATAGTACACATTTTTCTAATATTTGAGCACTAAATGTTATGCAAGGGGGCGAACGAAGTTGCGGCTACTAGCTAGAAAGCAATAAATAAAAATGTGAAAAATAGTTTACCTGGATTATATCTCCAACAATTAACAACGAGTGATTCTTAGTAATCAAGTTGGAAAAATCCAATAATGATGGTCTGTATTTTGGCAGACCGCACAAAACTAAAACTTGTGGCTTGTAGTTCTTGACGTGTTCACCAACGTTGATCAATTTTTGTGCTGTTGCCAACGCCGTTTTGTAAGTCTGAGCTTGAGTGGAGGATCCCCAGTTGACGTCTATAATTATTAAAATATTTAATCAATAGCAAAGTTGCATCAGGTGCATGAAAAGAACTTTTCTCTTTTGGTCGCAAATAACATCTTTGTAGTGATAGCAGAGCTAAAATTATGCAGATTTTTGATATCACTATGCCAAAAGTTATTTTTTTGGAGGCCCGGTGGAACATGTCATCAGTAATGCATACCTATGTATATATTAAACCTCTGTTTCCATAGCTATTTCACTCATACCGTATATGGAGACCCATTGAATTCACCTTTTTCAGAATCCCATAGCCCATGAGTGTCCGACCTGTTACCAGAAATTTTTTTATAGCATTATGAAAATATGTTAAACTAAGTAACAATCCCAATCCAAATATGATATCATTAATGCTGTAGAATATTTCTAGCATACAGAAATGAAGACATAGTGACCTTGACGACACAGATTAAATGCAGTTCTTTCTAATATGAGCAAACATCCCAACATCAATAGTAGTTCCCCAATGGTGAAAATTAATGACTTTTTACATCTTGGCTTAACTTACACTGGTAAGCTAAGTAAAGGTAGCACGAAGAAATTTTAACGCGATGTGTTATGAAAAATAATGGGTCTTGGAAAAATTGAGACAATACATTACAGGGGTTTATAAAAAGCCACAACTACGATGTCATGTCGCATGAATTCGAGAAAACATTGGAAAAGTGGTTGCAGAAGCAGGTAAATCATCTGTCTATATTATGAATACTACATTGACGGATACTGAACTAGACATGAACAAATGCTGGACAACTCTTCAAAGCAGAACAATTCATCAATACTTTAAGAATTATCGCACACTACCAAAAGTAAAATTGAGCTACACAAAATAATGTGAACAGTTTCATTTGTTGAATAGGTACACGCTGCTGTAAAGAAAGAGCAAGTTTAGCACATAAGAGCAATTTCTATGAATGGCCTACAATCATAAATGCAAAACTATTCTTTCTCAAATCTATGTTATCATACTGAAAATTTGTTACGCACTTCAACCGAAGAAACACCTTGAAATATATATTTACTTCGCTTGAACAAATTTGGCCAGAATTTGATCTATATTAGACATGAAAAGATTTTCCAAATTGTAACAGTTCGATTTTGCCAATTTTAAAATTTCATTTATATGCCGCATGTGGCAAAAAAATGATGCTGTATTTTGCACGCATCGGTTTATGAATTCTAAATTTATTAATTTGCTTTGCCAACAATTCGCTTGAAACTTCCATCGCATCGGTTTATTAATTCTAAATTTATTAATTTGATTTGCTTGTAAATGCCACTTTCCTAATATGAGTTAACTATATTCTAGGTATAGGTTAGCTATGTATTTGTATTAGCTTTTATAATCCGTTGTGACTATTTATTTTAGTGGATGAGCAATGCACCATATTATTAGAATAGCATGGCTTGTTTTATATTGCATTATCGGGAACCGCCAGCCAACCGTTTTATATTTTTAAAGAATTCTGTTAGCCTGCAAATACGTTGCATTTGACTTATTGAACCATACTTTAATTTCAGTTTGAATATTTTATTACCTTTTGAGAACCCTAGGTTGAGGAATGCCAGGAGCCGGCCGCCAATTCCGGAGATCGTTTTTGGACCTCTGCTTTAAATGTATTTCTCGTTTTGTACGGCAGACTAGTTTTTGTGAGGTTTATGCCAAATAATAGGGATGGGCTATCCATCGCGTGTTTGTCGTTCTCGATTTAGATTTTTGAAGGTTTATCATTCCTGTAAGAGTATTTCCTAGCATTTCTGGAAGAATGTAATTTTAGCTCACTATTCGTGGCTTCCGCCGTCATGTTACCATCATAATAAACGAGAACTCGGTCGTTTATTATCTTAAAATTATTCCTTGTATCGAATCACTCGGCATGTTTCCGCCCATCACTACTTGTGACGTAGCATTTAATCTCGAAGGCAAATTGACGAAAACGGTGGAGGGTCCTTTTCTAGTTTGCTCGTAAGGCGAACGTTTGCCCGTGCAGTTAGAAACTCCACATTTAGTATTGTGATATAATACAACCCTTTTGCTAGGGGAGTTATTATAGCGGCTTCCACGTTCGTCATATAAGACCGAGACCGTCGAATCTCTCAGAGTAGCCCTCACGCACAAATGTGAGGTAATTATTGCTATCGTTTTGCCTAAATTAATGATTTAATTGCTTATCTGTGTTACCTTTTTTTGTGCAAATACCGCCATTTGCTTTTCTCACATGTTAACTTATCTACTCCATTTTATCTAATCCGAATTTTATTTTAATGTAACTTTAATTTTGATCATTTGGGGAAGTTTATACTTTCTTTTAGGTGGGATTCATACCTATCTTTGTATATTCAAGTTGTCTGAACCTTAGTATCTCTTTTATTTGCTGATGGGCATTGGAAGCCCATGTTTTTTTTGTCTGGGAAATTTGTTTTATAAAGAAGATGTATTTATGCAAGAGGGGGGGGGGGTCTATGATTTTCCTTAAAGTAAGGGGGCTTCGTTTAATGCGCACTGGATTACTTCAGGGTTCTTTCCGGAGGGGTACAAGCTTTCTAGGAGGTCCACCGCGCATACCAGTAGGCAACTGCCTTTACCTGCAGTTGGAACCATCTCTATCCTAGTGAGTGCAGGCCTTGCCCGCAGCACATCTGTACATCTTGACACTGAGCACTCGAGATCTCGTCCAGATCTTCCCCTCAGGGCCAGCGAGAGGCAGTACCTGAGGTATTTTAAGGTGCCCGGCGCCTCCACCAGAGTTCGACGACTGGATTTGGGTATTGTACTGAAGCTTTATGTCGTTTTCTTTCATTAAAATAAATCAAACATTGAACGCCGAGTTCTGAGGTAGCTCATTAACCTTATTTACATTTATTCACTGGTTTATCGGACCAGTTAATCTGATTGCTTTGAATCTTCTTTCATTTTAATAAAAGTCAAGCGCTGGCTCGATACCTTCCATCATTTCATTCATTAGTCAAGTGATATAACTGCTCTGAATTTTATCGTTTTATAATATGAATCAAGCGACAGCTACGCTTTCAATAGTTTTATTCTGGTTCGGTTTTTTTATTAACTTGTCGAGTCATTTGATTTAATTACAGTAGCCGTTCGTTGCAACATACTATTATTGCTACATCTAAAATCAGTGCAGCTATTAGCGCACGCATACCTAGTTGTAAGAAGCTTAGTCAATGTCAAGTTATCACTTCGATAAGTAGTATTTAGTGCATTTAGTGGTAAGGCATACAGAACCAAGTATTTCCAACCGAATTGGTCTCTGTACAATCTCCATATTGTACTCTGTTTATTTGATCAACTATTTTAACCGTCATTTAACATTCCTTTGTCTTTAATTAACCATATTTCCATTTAACTTTTTTCTCCTGATAGATACAATTTTAAAATCTAGAATTGATGATTTATGGACCTTTCTCATAAATATTGCTCGAATTGTTTCTCCATTATGCCTTAGATATATTTCACACGTAGTTTTTATTTGCTCTAATGCTTTTAATACAATAAAAGACTATCTCTGTTAACAAAAGCTTTACCTAGGGGTCAATGATTCTAAATTCTCTTTCAGTAGCATTTCGTAATTCTTTCATTCTTTAGTACTGGCCGATGTAAATTTTATTTTGTAGGTATCCCACACAAAAAGATATTCAAGACTGACAAATGGGGTTACCTAACTGGCCATCTTCCAGGTTCATTTATTCTAATCCAGTGGCCTGGATTGGTGTCAACATAGGCACTTACAATTTGCTTATTGTGAGCAAGAGCTCCGGCCTGTGGTAGATACAAGTTGTTAAGACTGGCTAAGGGCGAGGGTCATTATTTATTATTTCCCGTATAGTAAGGCGCCTTCAAAAATTATATTATATATCTGCATGAATCGCTAAAGCATAACCGGTATTGCCTTCTCATGGAAATATTACATGCAGATTTTTCTGAAACCAAAATGAACCTCATCAGACCATATAATGGCTCTTGCAAAATTATTTTCCTTGTTCGTCACCAGTGTGTAATTTTTCTCAAAGTGGAATTTATATGGCTTAAACTTGTGGCTAATGCATTTATTTCATCAATGAATCTCCCGGTTTTCCCTGTAGGTTTTTGGCTGAGTTTGGAAAATGAACCATTTTGAATTAAATATCGTTTTATCACTAAAAACTTATTTTATCCATTTGCCTGTTTTTGGGTATCTAGGAATAATAGACAATTATAAATATTGAAGAGAAGAGAAGAAGTAAAGTTTATACCTATCGAAATATACAAAATATACAAAGCATGTCGTATTTTCCATAGATTTCGAAGTTTGCATTCGCTGCCATAATTAATAAAAAACTGATAATAAACCTAAATATTTTTGGCTTAATATTAAAACAGAGCGATATAATTGATAAGAAGCTGAGGACAAATTAAATCATATTACCTAAACGTATATACAGGGTGAAACAAATTCGCTTCTCACTATTGGGATCTCGTAAACGGTAAGAGATACAGCAAAGTTTCAAATGGGGCAAAGTTGCGCAATTTAAGGGTCATTGATATGCCGTTGAGAAATCTAGAAAATTCCTACTACTTCCGGAGATATCCGTAATAAACCGAAAATCAGCTATTTTATTTTTATTTTTTCCTGACTTTATTTCAAGAGATAATATAAAATAAATTTAACATTAATATTGCCACTTTTTCTCCTTTATAAGATGGCAGTATCAAATTTTAAATCTGACCTTTCATGTCCGGGCCCCCATCATCAAGTTAATTTTTTTAAATACGGACCTGGATTTTTTATTTCATTATTTAGAAGCCTTTGGTCCCCTAAAACCAACGATGCATCATACTTGTCCAATAGCGGTAACAAATATTCTCATAAGTGAATTCAGGTCAAAAAAGATGGCCCCATCTCTGTCTAACACATTATCTCTTATGGAAAAAATCTAGATTTGTTGATTTATTGACAAGGGTAATACATCGTTGGTTTAAGGAGACCAAAAACTTATAAGATTAAATAAAAAATCCAGGTCCGTATTTAAAAAAAAATAAGTTGATGATGGGGGCCCGGACACAAAACGTCAGATTTAAAATTTGATACTGCCATCTTATAAAGGAGAAAAAGTGGCAATAATAATGTTAAATTCATTTTATATTATCTCTTGAAATAAAGTCAGGAAAAAATAAAAATTAAATAGCTGATTTTCGGTTTATGACGGATATCTCCGGAAGTAGTCGAAATTTTCTAAATTTCTCAATGGCATATCAATGACCTTTAAATTGCGCAACTTTGCCCCGATTTAAAATTTGCTGTATCTCTTACCGTTTACAAGATCCCAATAGTGAGAAGCGAATTTGTTTCACCCTGTATGGTGTGACATATTTAAAAAATGCAAATTGGGTATATTTTCGAACACGATTGAACCTAGAAATAATCTGAGTAAATAACTGGATTCTACGTTAAAAAAGCCAATAAGCCTATTTCTTACCATTTTGATAAGTTATAGGATATCCGGCTTACTATGAACATCCAAAATGTAAAATTTTAAATGTATTCCATTTCAAAAAAATCAAAAGGGGGCAAATTCTGCTTATAACATCATTTGTTTCTCAAAAAAGTAACATAATGTCATAAAAATTACATCTTTCTATCATTACTAATAACGGGGAACCCATAAAATCATTGAAAAAAATTGGACTATGACAGTCGACACTAACGGTTGCCACATTTCGTCTTCTACGTACCTATATGGGGATATTGCTTACCTGGTTTTCTGTAGACCACTACTAAGTACAACCCAAGGATCACTATGAACGTTATAAGGGATGTTTTCCAGTTGATTAAAAACATAATCACTACGCAAGCTATAAATCCAAATAAGCTTAGCCAAGTGTTGTGATACTGAAATCAGAAAAAATATATCATAAATAGACTGAGTAAGAAGTGCGTTGTTATTAACCTCTAACTATGTATTTTTTTATAACAGACTTAAGTAGTAAATACCTGTACATTTAAAATGAATAACAGAGCATTTTTCTCATACATAGAAATTCATTCATCATTAATAATTTAGGTGTGGCCGAGATTAACAAGTTAAATAAAAAATTGCGGATTATGTTGCTCTAAGCTAGAGGGTTCTTAATTGTGCTGTAGGATACTAGATTGGAGCCTCCTAGGCTTTATTTATCTCAAATATTAGAAGCATCCACATAATTGTTGTAAAATATTCTCAAATTATACAGAACTATATTTCCCTAAAAGTAGGAATAGTGATAAATTAATGTGATTAATAATTTCTTAAACTAGAGTCGCTCGATTAGTTTAATTCGATCCATGTAAATTTAACTGTATTGGGACGCTTTACTTAGGAGGATCATAACCGTCCTCCTAAACCTTGACTACCTGGAAGTCCTGATGTCAGAATAATGGATTTTTTTTGGGTATATTTGCAACAAAAAGTGTATGCGATTCCGTTAAATAATGACCGATCGTAGACCTCTCCGAGGTAATATTCCAATTCAGGGTATCCAAAACAGCTTATATATTTTTTCTAATATTTTATATACAAGGGGCTTCAAACATAGGTAGTTATTATCTTCTATTTTACTTAAAAATTGCAGGTTTTTATGGAAATCATTGGATTTGTTAAGTAAGTGTTTACTTAATCGACAAAGCTGTTATATAAATTAGCATTTCTATAAAAGAGTGTCACATCAAAATATAAATGGATAATTCATTTTCTTCAAGGTCCTCTAGTACTAATCGGGTAATTAATTGTGCAAGATATGGTGACATCCATAGCACAATATTCGATTTGTCTCAAAAGGTTATCTTTTGAGACAGTATCGAAGCAGCAGTCATACAGGACGGTCGTGTTTTCGTTCTTTGTTGGCTCTGCCGGTATTGAGTGTTTGTTTTGATATTCTGTTATGTTCCGATATCGCGTCGATGCGCTTTCCTGGTTGACCACAATTGACCTTGTTTAGCTGCTATTGACCTTTACCTTTATTTAAAATTATTGAACTTGCGCATGTTCCGGGTAAATTAAATTAAATTAAATTATTATTGAACTTTATATAGAAAAATATTGTGTTCAAAGTTAGCTCAGTCCGTAGCCATTACTAAAAATGTTGATTATCAGTATTTTTTTAAATTATTTTATCCTACTTTATCTATATAATATTGGTGGCGAGGGCGATAAGTACATTAGTATGGATAAATATTACATAGAGAGAAAATATAAGACAAGATTTTATATATTTATTGATTTTGCTTAAAATGTCTTGAATATTTTTTACATAACATTTGGTTTTGTGTATGATATCGTTAAAAACATTTTGCGCATTTGGGCTTTTTACTAACAATGTTTAATTGATTTTTATTTGTTAATTTAATTTTTTTGGAGCAGCTGCTCTGTCTTGTTATATCTTTTTATTTTATCAGATTAGGAATTTGGATTCCGAAAAAATAGATTAAACAAGATAAAAATGCTAAATAAATTAGAAAATGACGACAGATATGAGGTAATCAAACTATACGAAAAATTTCTTACCATATTTGAAAAACCATTCTGTTACAAAATAACATAGTAGCATGCAATGAGGTTTTAATGATAGCTATTGAAACACGAGTTTGAGAACTACGTCCCGAGCCGCAGGCGAGTGTCATAATGAATTAGAGTACCTTAATAGCCACTAAATGTGAGTTTGGCTTAGTTTTTTTCCTAGGACCAGTAATAATAATGAAGTATAAGTGCTTTAGCTTTGAAAATGTACTATCTAAATAGTAACTGTCAAAGTTAACACATTTGAAATGTCATGACCGAATGTTGCTGTGATGCATTTTGGTTGATATGTACTAATACGTCAGGCAGGAACGTCAAACTGGTAAGAGCAATTTGATTACGGGGAGTGACGCTTCCGCCATTTCGAGTGGCCACGGGATGTGGCTCATCTAATCCCATCGCCTCCTTCAGCCTGGAGAACACCGCAGTACAAAGTATGGAGCTGATCAATGACAATATGTGACAAGCGGTGCTGCATTGTATTAGCAGGCAGGAACGTCAAACTGATGAGAGCAGTTTGAATAAGGGGAGTGATGCCCCCGCCGAGATGCCACGGGATGTGGCACATCAAATCCTCTCGTCCTCCTCTAGGCTGCAGAACACCGAATTACAAAGTCTGGAGCTGATAAATGACAGTATGTGACAAGCTGTGCTGCATTGTATTAGCAGGCAGGAACGTCAAACTGGTAAGAGCAGGTGAGAGCAGCCATTTTGAGTTGCCACGGGATGTGGCCCATCAAATCCCATCGTCCTCCTCCAGGCTGGAGAACACCGAAGTACAAAGTCTGTAGCTGCTCAATGACAGTATGTGATACACGGTGCTGAATTGTATTAGCAGGAAGGAACGTCAAACTGGTGAGAGCAGTTCGATTACGGGGAGTGACGCGTCCGCCATTCCGAATTGCCACGGGATGTGGTCCATCAAATCCCATCGTCCTCCTCCAGGCTGGAGAACAGCGAAGTACAAAGTCTGGAGCTGATCAATGATAGTATGTGACAAGCGGTGCTGCATTGTATTCCGTTCACGTTTCCGCACTGGTGGCTCCGGTTTCCACAGTAGGGATATATGGATATGATGGTGCTCCCGTGATCAAAACATTCCAGAGGTAAACTCCCCGGCCATTCGGATCTTCGTGCGCCGGATGGCCCTGGGGGCTCTTTATGCAAAGTTTCACTGTCAGCAAGGATACTGAACTAGTTTAGAATAGATTTCTGCAACATAAGAGGCCTATATGCAAACACTAATTCGGTACACCAACATCTACAAACAAATAGACCACACATACTAGCCCTTACAGGAACACAGGTATGTTCTACAATAACAACAGTAAACTACCTCTACCCTGATTTCGACATACACCCCCGATATAGGCGTAACGACCTTTCGTGTGACCGCGAGGAAACACTCGAACCGAACACCCTAGACGTCATGTGGATCAAGTTCACTGCCAAGAGATTAACCAAGTTCATATGCTGTCTCTATCGCCCTTCGAGCGATAGAGCCTAACAAAGTTTTTTACAACACTAGCTAGGTACCACAATTGATTCAATAAAGGTCGACCACCCCAATTCAGAAATAATAGTTCTGGGAGATATCAATGCCCATAACTCCAACTGGCTCAAACATCACAACAAGACTGATAACGAAGGTAGAGATGCTGAAGCATATGTCATCAGCTGCGGGCTTGCTCAACTTGTAGACGAACCAACCCGGATCAGAGAGAGGGGTGAATTTGCCGCCCTCCTGGATCTTTTTCTAACAACAAATCCTGATTAGTACACAACTACAGCCCTTAGGTACTTCCGACCACAAACTTATTACAACGGTTTGCGACCTGCCACTCCTACAGAAGGATCCAGGATTACCTCGTAAAATCTGGCATTACAATTCTGCAAACTGGGAGGATCTAAGAGAGTTCTACCTAGATTTTCCTTGGCTCGATGTCTGCTTTGGCACTGACGACACGTCGGTCTGTTGCGATGAGGTCACGCAAGTAATCGCCTCAGGAATGGAAGCTTACATCCCAAATTCCATCAAGATACCGCCAAAAGAAAAGCCCTGGTTTCACAGAAGATACGAAAGAGCCGTAGGTAGGAAACAGCAAGCCTACAAGTACTGGCAGCAAAATCAGACCGCTGAAAATTGCAATTATTTTACCGAAGCGAGAAACGCATGTAAACGTGTGATTGACGAAACTAAGAACTGGCTCCAGGAATTTCTGGTCGGTGGTAAGGGCAGTAAGTAAAAACTTTACAAAAACGTCTCTCCCACCTTTGTGGACGAACGGCGACTACAGCTAAGGAAAAAGCAAACATGCTCGCCGAAATTATTTCATCGCACTCTACCTTAAACGTCCCCCAAGGCAAGGATCTCCCCATCATATCCTATCAACACTACCATCGCAGAAGTTAAGTTTCACCATAGTATATTCGTAAAATCCTCAAAGAGCTAGATACGCAAAAGGTATCAGGACCTGATGAAATACCTGCTATCGTGTTAAAGAGCTGCGCCAACGAACAAACACCCATTCCCTTCAGACTTTGTTCTCTGTCTTACCGAAAGGGGATATACCCATCTTCTTCGAAAGTCGCTCGAGTGCAACCTGTACAAAAAAGGCAAGAAAACCACGCCATCAAACTATCGTCCAATTGCCTTGCTTCCAATAATCTTTAAAGTCATGGAACTTGTAGTCAATCAGCAACTACGCAAGTACTTCGAGACCAACAGAATAATTAGCGATAACCAATACGGCTTCCGCAAACAGAGATCGACAGAAGATATATTGGCCTATATCACACATATATTGAAAACTATGGAGAATCTCAAGGGATTGCGATAGATATTTCAAAGGCATTCGACAGAGTTTGGCATGACGGATTGCTCCACAATGCCAGTGTCTCTCTGCAGCTGGCTTGCCAGCTTCCTTAAGAACCGATTTTTGCAGGTTGCAATTGATGGACACAGCTCAGACACATTCACCATAAATGCGGTAGTGCCTCAGGGCGCATTACCTACATCAACTTTGTTTCTCATCTATATCAATGACCTGCTAACCGGAACCAATAATTCTGTTTACAGATGACAGTACCCTTGTCTCCCAAAGTTCGTACCTGGGGCGACAGGAATTTGGTCCAGTTCAATGCAGCAAAAACCCAAGCAGCCACGTTTACCAAGAAAGCTAATACGGCGTTCCCCTCGGTCAACAGCAATATGTCCTGGAACGACCACGTTGCTAACATCGCAAAGTCAGCCTCGCAGAAGCTTGGTGCGCTATTTCGCAACAAAAACTGTATACACCGCAGCAACTCTTGCTCTACAAAGCGCAAATAAGGCCGTGCTTAGAGTATTGCTCACACATCTGGGGTGCCGCACCTAAGATCACCCTAAAGCTGCTAGATTCCATTCAGAAGAGAGCTGTGCGGCTCGTCGGCGATCCGGAGTTACACTGGGATCTGGATAGTCTGGAACACCGCAGACATATGGCCGAGATTTCTCTGTTTTAAATATATTTTCACGGCAGATGTTCCCAGGATTTCGCCCGCATCATCCCGCCCCCCGAAGCGCCTTGTCAGGCAGTCACGACAGACGGCTAGGGCGCACCTGTTCGTCATACAGCTGGAAACACCTAGAACTTCGCTTTGTAAGGACTCCTTTGTCTGGCGCACTGGACATTTCCCCCTCTAATTATGACCTACAACTGCTTAAGAACCGTGTCAATCAACATCTTCGCATACGCACCGTTCGTCGAGTGCCATAGGATCTCTATTAAGTGTGTGTACCACTGCCATAAAAAAAAAGAAAAACTTACTTTGAATGTCGGTCTCCATCCCAATGGCTTAATCAGTCCCGCGTGAAATGTACAGAAATTGATCAGTGCGTAAGAAGCCAGATAGAAGTTTGATATTAATGGAGCTATGGCATTTAATTCACCTGTAAAATAAATGAAAACTAATTATATATATATATATATATATATATACAGGGTTAGTAAAAAGAACCGGAACGCTTAAATATCTGCAAAATCGTTAAAGCTACATTAACAAAATTCGGTATCTGGGGGTTTCCGGGCATGCCGAATTGAACCATGATATCGGCACTATTGCCAGATTTCCCAGTTTTGTGCTACACGGAGTCATTTTGTTATCTTAAATGGAATGCCCCACTTATTTTTATTGCAATAAATTGGGCGTATCAAATTTAGTACGATCCCAAATTTTCAAAATCTTTTCTAATTGCTGAGATGTGACAACAACGCATTATTAGTAAAAAGTACCGGAACGCTTTAATATCTTCAAAATCGCTTAAGCTGCATTCACAAAATTCGGTAACTGGGGGTTTCCGGACATGCAGAATTGAACCATGATATCGGCACTGTTGTCAGATTTCCCAGTTTTGGGCTACAAGGAGTAATTTTGTTATCTTAAATGGAACGGCTCATTTGTTTTTATTGCAATAAATTGGGCGTATCAAATTTAGTAAAACACCAACTTTTCAAAATTGTATCTCTTTTAATTGCTGAGATGTGACAACAACGCATTTTTAGTAAAAAGAACGGGAACGCATAAATATCTTCAAAATCGCTGAAGCTGCATTTACAAAATTCGGTACCGGGGGGTTTCCGGACATGCTGAATTGAACCATGATATTGACACTGTTGCCAGATTTCCCAGTTTTGCGGTACACGGAGTCAAAATTGTGATGATGTCATATCTCAGCACATAATAGATAAAATTTTGAAAATTTGGAATCCTACTAAATTGGGCGCACCCAATTTGTTGCAATAAAAACAAAAGGTGCGTTCCATTTAAGATAACAAAATGACTTCGTGTACCGCAAAACTGGGAAATCTGGATCTGGCAACAGTGTCAATATCATGGTTCAATTCCGCATGCCCGGAACCCCCCGGTACCGAACTTTGTAAATGCAGCTTTAGCGATTTTGAAGATATTTATGCGTTCCCGTACTTTTTGCTAAAAATGCGTTGTTGTCACATCTCATCAATTAAAAGAGATACAATTTTGATGATTTGGTGTTTTACTAAATTTAATACGCCCAATTTATTGCAATAAAAATAAGTGGGGCATTCCATTTAAGATAACAAAATGACTCCGTGTAGCAGAAAACTGGGAAATCTGGCAACAGTGCCGATAGCATGGTTCAATTCCGCATGCCCGGA
>MU190028.1:34325-46520 GCA_016904865.1 Pissodes strobi
ATAAAACAAATGCACTACTCGTGATACTCTCTTAACTAATCCAAACGGACCAAACAAGGGCGCCTTTGTCTCTCTTACTTTTGGTCGTCAAAAAACGAGCGTCTTACATAACAAACTAACGAATTAATATTATTATTTATTATTTAAATATACACAAAGTACTTATGAATCTATAAAGTGTTGGCCGGCTGTATCCCAGTGGCGGCTCGCGGCTTTGGAAAGCGATGAAGAGCTAAACATAGAGGTAAAAGCGCGAAAAAATTTTGGGGACCACGCCCAAACTGCCCATTTGTTAGTAATTATTACCGTTATTTTTTAGGAAAATCATCAAAAAATAAAATATTTGCATATTATATTAGCAACAAAACATTTTGTGTACTTACTTGAAGAACAAAAACCGAGACAAGCACATAGGTTAACTAGGGTTAACTCTTGCTTGCTTAGATACAAGACTGCATCAATAACTGTCCGTAAGCAAATTCTATTCAATCGAACTTTTTCATTAAAATTAAGTTTATATAGTCTATTAGAACCTATTTTGATTTTGCCCAAAATTTCTAAGCATCCACTGGCATTTTAAGTGTTCTCCAGAATACCCGTGTTTACGCAACGATCTACTAATATTTAGAAAATCCAAACGGAATGTTTATTTGAAAATAGTAAACACGGCCAGCAAATTCATTTTTGTAGCGCTGCTGTGCTACCAAATAGTACATACCCAATTAAATTCTAAAAACCAGGAAGACTTAAATGCCATTTTTTTATTTCTTTTCTTAAAAACCTATGTTTAAAATAGTAGTAGGTCGCCCGTTTCCAACGTCTATAGGAGTTTTCAACAAATTGCACACTAAGCCAATAATCGGATTCTTCAAAATTTTTTAAGAATACTGCGCTTTTAATATGCTCTGCAATTTTTTCTTGTTTGTATTAAAGTAATAAAGTAAACCAAACCAAATGATGAAGATGTATTAGCCGGCTTTTCACCCAACGCTAAAAACGTGCCAGCGAGCAAGTGTCTGCTGGCCGCATGACGACACTGCTACCATGGAAACGCCCGATCAAGTGCATTTATGAATACTGGGCCTCTTGATTGACTGCCGAGAATCAGTTAAAGATATAATAGTACGGTCGGTTGAGCATGTTTACATCGTTTGCACATGAACTTGTTATAATGAAAAAATATATTTAGATAGATAAATATTTTAAAGTTTTAGTTTAGTTGTTCATTATTTTGGTGAAGAGGCTCTTCGCCTACTTCACCCGACGAGCCGCCACTGCGCATCCAACAAGATACCTTATTATGGAACCAAATATAAATTACACTTGTTAACACCTATGCGTACGTCAGCTGAGCCAACGCCACCTACACTACATGAGCCGTGCTATTTAAGAAATAGTGACATGTTGACGTTTGCGCCAGAAATATTATCATTTTAAAGTGCAAAAAACAATATTTGCGGTTTTTATGAAAACGAGCTTTTAAAAAACTTTTCGAGGCTACTATTACCTGTTCTTGTTTCGTTATTACGCATGCCCGAAGCCTTTGCATCGAAAAGCTAGCCGAGATAGTGTAAATTTGGATTGGACCATGTCGCACAGTAATTAACACAACTGCAGTGAGTAAACTTTGTGATTTTTTATGACAAGCAGAAACATTTGCGCAACATTTAATATGTGGGAGATGGTAAGGGAAGTAACGTAGAATATGTTGGTATTTTTATTATTGTGGTAGCCAATAAAGACCTGAACCAAAGTTTTCGTTTGGATTTATAGTTCCTTTTTCTATTTAAACTTTCTTCTTCTTCTTTGAGTACCGTGTCCGCTACCGACGTTGGCTACCATTCTGGCTATTATAACTTTATTGACTACCGCGCGAAATAGGGATGTGGTGGACTTATGGAACCAATCTCGGAGGTTCTTTAGCCAGGATGTTCTTCTTCGGCCTGGTCCTCTTCTTCCTACTATTTTCCCTTGCAGTATAAGGTGAAGAATTCCGTATCATTCTGGATGGCGCATCACATAAGCAAAGTATTCCAGTTTACGTATCTTAATTGTTTTCATTATTTCTGTATCCTTACCCATGCGCAGCAAGACGTCTTCATTTCGGACCCTGTCGACCCAGCTAATGCGGAGTATTCTCCGGTACATCCACATTTCGAAGGCTTCGAGCTTCTTTAGTAGTGTGTCTGTCAATGTCCAACCTTCGAATCCATACAGCAGTATTGGGAATATGTAGCACTCTGCCAGCCTAATCTTCAGTTTGTTGCTAATACTCCGACTACAAAGTACCTTTTTCATTTTAAAGAACGCATCTCTAGCCTTCTCTATACGGATTCTAACCTCTTTGCGCATCTCCCAGTTGTCGTTTAAATTGCATGCGAGATAGATGATACTGTTGTTCTTTTCAATTAAAAATCCATATGCTGTAATAGCTGTTTGATGCACAGGAACTTTGCTGACTATCATATATTTAGTATTTTTGGTGTTGAGCTTTAGTCCATATTCATCAAAGACGATGGATACACTGTCGACTAGGAGCTGTAGATCTTCTTGACTCCTGGCAAGCAGCACCGTATCGTCTACGTATCTTAGGTTATTTGTATTTTCGCCATTAACCTTGATTCCACTATCAATCTTCTCTAGTGCTTTCCTGAAAATGAGCTCTGAATATAAATTAAAAAGGAGTGGCGACATGATGCATCCTTGCCGGACCCCTCTTCGTATGTCTACCTCCTCAGAGACGTTCTGGGCCACCCTGACATTAGCGCGTTGATGCCAATAAAGGTTTTTCATGATGCGTAGGTCTTTGTCATCAATGCTTACTTGCTTGATAATCTCAATCATCTTATCGTGTCGCACTCTATCGAAGGCCTTTTCAAAATCTATGAAGCACATATACACTGGGTGGCTAATGTCTATACATCTCTGCACGAAGACCTGGAGGCTGAACAGTGCTTCTCTCCTTCCTAGATTGCGAAATCCAAATTGTGTATCGCTCATCTCTCCTTCAATTTTATTATATATTCTGGAGTGTATTATTCGCAGGAAGATTTTTAGTGCGTGGCTCATTAGGCTGATGGTGCGGTATTCACTGCATCTTTTTGCATTACGTTTCTTAGGGATCGTTACAAAGGTTGACCTAAGCCAGTCTGTTGGCATATTTCCAGTGTCGTATATTTTGTTGAAAAGCAAATGAAGAGATTATTTGCCGTTCGTTTCCAGGGGTTTAATGATCTCTATAGGTAGCTCATCTGGGCCTGCTGCTTTCCTGGTTTTCGCTAGTTTTATAGCCCTTTATATCTCATTTATAGTTATCGGCGGCCCTGTTGTAATATCTTGGGTTTCGTTTTCAGATATTTCGTCGTTAAAAAGTTCTTCTATGTTGTCTAGGCAGCCCTTGATAGATTAATTTACTGTAGACTGTATAGTAGGGCATTTTCTAGACATGTAGAGTAAGTATCCTTTGAAGCTTTAGGTTTGTACTGATTTTATTAACAATTTGATTCGTATTTATACAAAAAATTTCCTAATCTAAATACTATAAAACATATGTACAGGGTGTCCCAAATTCGAGCCTCATCATTGGGATCTCGGAAACTAGAAGAGATACGAGGTCGGTTAAATTGAGGCAAAGTTGCGCAATTTGATGCTGATTAAAATGCCACCTTAAAAGTTAAAAAAATCCGAATACTTCCGAAGATATTTAGAAAAAACCGAATATTCGCGATTTCATTTTTATTTTTTTATGACTCTATTTGGATAGATATTACAAAATAAATTTCATATTCTCATTGCTACTTTTTCTGTTCTACAAGATGGTGTTATCAGATTTTCAAACCGACGTTTCGTCTTTGAGCTGCCATAATCAACTTTGTTTTTTTAAATACGGCCCTGGATTTTTTATTACGGACTTTAAGAGCTTCTAGTGTCCCAAAACCAATGATGTATGGCACTTATTCGAAAAAATCATTTTAATGATTTCCTGGTAAAATCTTACCAAAAATATGTTTTCTGTCTCTCTCTAACACATGAGGTCTTATGGAAAATGCCATTAATATGAATTTTTCGAATAAGTGCGATACATCATTGGCTTTGGGACTTTAGATGCTCTTAAAATCCGTAATAAAAAATCCAGGGACGTATTTAAAAAACCAAAGTTGATGATGGCAGCTCAAAGACGAAACGTCGGTTTGAAAATCTGATAACACCATCTTGTAGAACAGAAAAAGTAGCAATAAGAATATGAAATTTATTTTGTTATATCTATTCAAATAGAGTCATAAAAAAATAAAAATGAAATCGCGAATATTCGGTTTTTTCTAAATATCTTCGGAAGTATTCGGATTTTTTTAACTTTTAAGGTGGCATTTTAATCAGCATCAAATTGCGCAACTTTGCCTCCATTTAACCAACCTCGTATCTCTTCTAGTTTCCGAGATCCCAATGATGAGGCTCGAATTTGGGACACCCTGTACATGTATATAAAAATGATGATATTATGTTATTATTTAATTGTTTACCCGGTGGCCTGCTTGTTGTGTAATTTGCTGCAGTGCATTTTTCTGGGTCGACGCACAACTAGGATGCGGTCTCAGCAGACTTAATACGTCATGCTTGTTTGAAATGATTAACTTTATTTTCGTTGGAGAATAATTATACAGGGCGGCAAGAAATGGCTAATGGAGATTAGACATATGTACTCCTACCGCCTCTTCCATCTTGATCGTTTAGAATGAGTTTATCATCCTTATCTATGAGGTTGTTTGTTGTTCTGTTGTGGAGCCCGGCTATTTCTCTTACTTTTCTATACATATTAAACGTGTCGTGTTTTCTTTGTAGTTCCTCTATTTCAGCACAACTGTCTTCATACCACGCCTCTTTTGCGGCCCGTATTTTCCTTCGTATTTCGGTATTAGCTTTCTTGTATCTTCCGATCAATATCTAATTTGAAGGATTGCTTAGGCTGCTTTACCTTTTTCAACCTCAGTTAAGAACGCCTAGTAGCAGAATATGGTCGGATGAAATATCAGCGCCCAGGAATGTTTTAACTGATTTAACTGCGTTACGGTACCGATTATTAATTGTGATATTATCAATTTGGTTCCTTATGATGTTATTAGGAGAATGTGCTGGAGAGGTCCAAGTGTACAGTCGTCGTGGTAGTTTAAAGAAGGTGTTCATTACGGACAGCTGTTGTTCCTTGCAAAATTCAACAAGACGGTCTCCTCTGTCGTTCCTTTCACCGAGACCAAAATCTCCGACAATGTTCGCTTCTCTTCCCTGTCCAATCTTGGCGTTTAAATCTTCCATTATGATGGTGATGTCCTTCCCATTCAGTTGATCGGTGACGCTTTTTAGCTCTGCATAGGAGTTCTCTAGGACCTCTTCGCTGCTTTCAGTTGTGGGCGCATATACTTGAACGAGATTGATGTTAACCGGTTTTGAGTTCAGTTGGATCATTATGAGTCTATCTGATACATTGCATACAGACTTAATGCATTTGTTGACTTCTTTCGACACGATTAAGCCCACGCCATTCCGATGGTAGTTGCTGTCTTCTCCCGAATAGTATACGCTGCATTCATCGATGCTGAAATTTCCAGAGCCGGGCAATCGCATCTCGCTGATGCGAAGTATTGGTATATGCAGGCGTTTCATCTCTCTTATTGCATTATGTATTTTTCCAGGTTCGTAGAAACTTCGTACATTCCATATCTTCAAGGCAGATTTTGCATCAAGTTTTACATTGGTTGGTCTTATTTTGTTCTTCTCGGTATTTGTTTTTCCCCCCCGGAGATCCGATTGGGGGAATTACTCCGGAATTAATTTTGGTATTGACTGCCATGTTGGTATTTACTAGGGATTTGTAATCAGGTGGTTTCACGTGGCCTTCCTTAAACTTCGGTTTCTTCAAATTAGTTTACTATGTATCCTATTGTGCTTCGTGTCGGGACTGCTTAATTTCTCTTCAATGAAATAGCCCATTTTATTGCTGTTAAATGACAGTAGTAATGTCAGTACTAGCTAGATACCTAGACACGATTTCACGTCAATTAGCTAGGATAATAATTATGTGAATTTCAGATACGGGACAATTTTGAAGTCGAACAGCTCAAAAACTACCGCTGCAAGTATATACATAATATACATTTTTGAAAATAGTATAATGTGGAGAATGTAAATATTCAATATACCGGGCGTTCCATTTAAAAAAAAAAACAAAATTTGGTATGCCACTCGCTTGTGACTCACCTTGTATATTCAAAATTATTTTTTCTAGGAAGTTCCCTGAAATTCATACAACTTTTGTATTTAGTATTTTTTTCTATCTGCAAAAATAAACCCTGTATAAGGTGGCGAAATATAATTGATAACCCTGTACCGGGTGTTTCACTATAAATGGAACCCCCCTTTAAACTTCTCAATTGACGTTTTAGAAAAAAACGTCAAATACAAAAAATAAAGGGTATGATGTGAAGTTTTTTGTGGCAAAGCACAGTTGTATACAGGGTGTTCCACAAAGGCGGGATTAAACAAAGTTTTATTTTTTTAAATGGAACACCTTATATATTATTGCATATTTGGATTTTGCAGAGAATTCTAGACATATTTCATAAATAATGTCCTATACCTATCTGTTACTGTTTTTGAAATATTGACAGTTGAAAATAGACCATTTACCAAGTTTGACAGCCTGTAAAATCTAAACGGCTAAAGATAGAGCAAAATGGTTTGCACTTTCCCATCTTGGTTTTTCATAAGCTATCGTTTGACACTATTTTTTTTATTTAACCAGTGGTTAAGAAATTCCGGTTAAATTTAACCTCTGGTTAAATCTAAAGTTAGTGCCAAACGATAGGTTATGAAAAACCAAGATAGGAAAGTGCAAACCATTTTGCTCTATCTTTAGCCGTTTAGATTTTACAGGCTGTCAAACTTGGTAAATGGTCGATTTTCAACTGTCAATATTTCAAAAAACAGTAACAGATAGGTATAGGACATTATTTATGAAATATGTCTAGAATTCTCCGCAAAATCCAAATATGCAATAATATATAGGGTGTTCTATTTAAAAAAATAAAACTTTGTTTAATCCCGCCTTTGTGGAATGCCCTGTATACAACTGCGCTTTGCCACAAAAAACTTCACACCATACCCTTTGCTTTTTGTACTTGACGTTTTTTTCTAAAACGTCAATTGAGAAAGTTAAAGGGGGGTTCCATTTATAGCGAAACACCCGGTACATATTTCTAAGATTCTAAGCCACAGCCTCATAAACAAACATTTAAAAAAGATGTACAATTTTATTATCCTCATTAAACAGTGTCGTCCGAAGAGTAAAGTAATAGGTTTCGTTAAATTTTCCCACTAAATTCCGTCCTGTTTTGTAAATTATGCTAAATTAACTTTAGTTCTATTTATTTTTATCGACAGAGTACGCTATACGCCATATTGGATTTCTCTGAAAAATAATAAGCTTACCTTTTATTAATTAAACAAGAAAACTGACAAAGTCATTAGCACTAATTGTTTATAAGTCACTTCAAAATAAATAGGTCTGTAGTAAAATATACTAATACACACAATAACAAATAAACCCAAAAAAATAAAAAAAAAAAACATGAAAGGGTACAGGTATGGCTGACGATTTGAAAATGAAGGACGACAGACGACGGCTCGGCTGATGTTTTCCGATATGTCAATTATCGCTGTGGGGAGCCTGATCTTCGTCAATGTTGTTTACACATTTGTTCTCTTCACGCGCTTGTATACAACTTTACGAGAAAAGCAGTGATGTAAGAGTTTGGCTCAGGTGGCGAAGCTTGCGTCCCTAGAACGCAAAGTAATTCGACGCCCGGTCACTGAAAGTTTTTTTTTATTGGATTAGTTAGTTTTTTGGTATGCCTTGGGTTAGTTTGGGTTAGTTTTTGTTGGTTGCGCCCCGCAGCGAGCGGAGGGCATTGTATGAAGTGAAAATGTAAAAATACAAATGTAAGCATTAAACAACGCCTGCAGCACCATAAATAATGCCGTTGGGCAGAAGTCGGGATCTAAGTCTTCACACAACGGGCAGACGCTAGTATATGTCAACGTAACGGTCAAATCGTGGCGCCAGGCGCTCCTGCCGCATGCCGGCTTGGAAACAAGTAGAAAGCAGACTGAAAGCCTCGATTACAAGTGCGCACAGCATGAATCGGGCGCGCCCCTGCCGGCTTGGAAACAAGTGGAAAGCTGACACAAAGCCTCGATTACAACTGCGCACAGCATGAATCGCATCACTAAGAACTTAAAACTTGCCGCAGTTTAGCCGTTCTGCAAGAGAAGGTTCATTGATCACTCGCGGACAACACACTTGCGTCTACGTAGCAACTTATACAATTTGTCCATACATTCGGCAATCATCGGCACGTATTTTATTATTTTTGTAATATGTTTTGAATGGTCGGCAGTGGAATATATTCGCGGAAATACCTGCAAGCTGCTGTGTATCCACTATAAATCGCTTTTAACCCAAATTTTCTTATCATTAAACTAATATTTCACTTCACGCATGGCCCTCCGCTCACTTCGCTCGCTCCGGGGGCGCAACCACACAACACTAACCCAAACTAACCCAAAGTATGCCCAAAATCAAGAAAAACAAATAGAAAGCTAGTACGACAATCGGATCTTATATCTTTTCTAACAACGATTCATTTTCTAACGACGATTCGTAGTTCGCAGGTAGTGTATGGAAAATTTGTGTAAGCTGCTACGTAGAGGCAAATGGACAACACAATGTTATACCCGACAGGTTGATGTCAGGTATACCGACGCAGCCTTGCATCGCATTTTTCATTATCTCCAGGTTTCCTTGGATCGGGGTGGTAGCGGTCGATCAGTTTAATTAGTAAATATTTTTTTCTCCGATTGACAACAAATATTAATTTTGCAGACACATATCAATCAGCAAAGTCTTACTTTTCCTGTCCAGGCAGCAAAGTAAGTACTTTGCTGCCTAGGCAGCAAAGTGATTAGTCTCCATGGGAATAAAACGTTTGACATAAGTTGTCAAACTATAATTATTATGGACATATACATTTCCATAGCAACGAACCATTCCAACAATTGCGATTTCTATCAAATTTTGTCTTAATTTATCACTATAGGAAAAATAAAAAGATTGTAGGAATTGTAATAATTTGCAAATATACAATATACATATATTATTATAAACAATCGGAGAAAAAATTATATGTTCAACTCGGCAGCAAAGTAGATTGACTGCCTTAGCTGAATTCCTAGCCTCGCTACGCTCGGCTATGAACTATCAGCCGCGGCAGTCAATCTACTACTTTGCTGCCTAGTAAAACAAATAACTATTTCTCGGTAGGTATTTGGTATGTACTGCGCAGAAGAATTCCAGCACAAGCATGATGGATGGAAATTTATTGTATAGAAATAAAAATAAAATAAAATACAACTGAATATTGTGGCATTTGAGAATTTCTAAAGGGATGCGATGCACCACTCGCATCCATGCACGCTGCGCCCCTGGCGACAAGAGAATTATTTTTCTGCCTAGGCTGAAAAGTAAAATTCCCAGACTGTTATTTGCAGAATAGCGAGTGTTGCTGCATGTCAACATACCGGGAATATTGACATTTTCGGACAATCGCGAATCGCACAAAAATTAGTATTTGAAATCATAAAGTTGTATTCATGCCCTTACCTTTAGATCTCCAGATATATTAGCACCAGCTTGTATTCCAGTAACGGACGGAAAGAATATAGCAAACACTTGAAAGAAATTATAATCTTGACCCTCAGATACTCTGTAGTCCGGATACCAGTTAGTTGTCCAAACAGTTGCTAAAACATTTTTTTTATTGCATCCAAGTATATTAAAAATCTGCTCTTTATCAAGACTAAGAAAATCTTAGACCTACATATAAAATGCGACATGTAGAAAAATTTTCCACTAAATCATTCTCATTACCTTAATCAATCCTAATCATTAAATATGTTCGTTTGAACGAACCGCCTTAATAGTCGAATTTCTATTGTGTTAAATAAAACAATAACGATCACATTACGGTGACCGCTAATTCTTTTTTTGTAATTTTCACTGTACCGTTTCACTTCGCTTTTAATTGCGCGTAGATATATTTAGATCGCTTTCTATGGTTACGTTTGGAACATACCTACCATGAAACGCCTGCGATGATCTACATCAGGACTTTGTTTTGGAACCTCTGAAGCACTCGGTTTGCCCTAGAGCTTAATGCCGTAGACTTTAATAATTTTTTTTTGTAAAGTAGAACTTTATTTTGTAATGTTAATTTAGTCAGAACGATGATCCAAAGTGATCCAGATGTATCCCTAGGTATTTTGTGTCATCTGCTGTAGTGCTGGTGTTAGTTGCTTGTTTACATACATAGGTGAGCAGATACCTCTCTCTTTAGTGTAAACGTTACGTGTGTTGATTCATTCTCATTGGCTTTGACTTTTCTTTTCCTTGGATATAATATATAATATATTAATAACTGTGGTGGCAGTGAATAATAAGTAGAATATACATGGCTGATTACGCTACCTTGCATGGGAATCCTTGATTCAATGGAATATAGATCACTAACTTTATTGGACTTACATTTTTCCTGGTTCATGTATCACGCTGATTTCAATAAGTTTCTATTGGCTTGGAAAGTTATTGCATTTTAGTATTGCGTTAAAAATTTGTAGAGTAATTGCTGAGGTTAATTTCTTCGTTACAGTTTGTAAGTTCGTTCCACTTAGGTCGAATCCAGACGCTTTTTTAGGGTCGGTTTTGTATCTATGTAATTAGCCTTTGGAGCTTTCTGTATTAGCGGTAGGTCCGTCTGGAATTTTATTGCATTTGTAGAAAGTTTTTCAATCGTTTCTATATTATGAAGTTTGATTAGGCAAAAGCAAATTTGTTTTCTTTAGTGTTTTTAGCCCAGTTTCGAAAGAGATCTCTTTAATGAAAGGTATAGCCACAGTGATGGTTAATTCTTCTAAATATTATTTTTATTGTTAATAGCATCTTCTGCAATTTGTTGGATGACTCGGTTATAATGTATTTTATCGTTTTCGAATTTAGTTTGTTGCCAGTTTTTCCAAGATTTCGTTTTTCTCAATTTTTTCATTTATTGTCTTTGAGGCATTTTCTGTTTTATTTTAATTTGTTGGTGTGGGCGTTGCGTTTCGGGCTGCAGTTTGGAGTATGGATGTTGTCAGATTGAATACTGCTTTTACGACAAATAATTACTGTTCCTTGAAAATTCATTACATTTTGACGGCCTTGTAAACCGTACTTATGAACATGGACATTTTTTGACAAGTTGGAACCCTAGTTCTACTTCCTACAGAAGTAATTGAATGATTTACGCAGTAAAGTAATGACAATTATTTCGTCGTCAATGTCACGAACTGACGCAACTTATTTTTTACATTTTTACAGGAGAGGGATTTAAAGTTTTTACAATTTTCGATTTGGTAGTAACAAAACGCTATTAAAGTAAGCGTATTGCTTTTTTGGCTAAATAACTAAACAAAACACATTAATATGACCATTTTTACAATTTCACGAAGTAGCGTAACTCGGATTACGGTGAAATTACGTGTGATATATGTCCGTTGTTACTTTTCTATTACTTGAAAATCGTGGTTTTGTAGAGCAACCCATTTTATGAATTAAAATTGACTAACCTCAAAACTTAATTATTTTGAGCTACGTCACTTAATAATGTTGAAAATTATTTTTGCATGGATTAAACTATCAGCATTTAAATTAGTGCTGGCAACCGAAGACGGTTTTTCGGATAGTCGGTTACCCGGTTTCGGATTATCCGCGGTTTTTCAAAAAACCGAAACCGGTTAGCCGGATACTCGGTTAACCGATTACCCGATTTCTCGTTTAACCGATTAATCGATTAACCGAATAACCAGTTTCTCGGTTATCTAGTTACATGGCACTGGGCCATCGGGTTCTCAAGTAATGGTAAAAAAGATAGAAAGTAAAGTAAAAACTGGGTATTTGGAATCGTAACATACCACATACCTACTGGACGGTGATTATATTTGGAAATGCTTTTAGAGGGCGATTGAAAAATAATATAATAGAATACCTTTATATTTAGTTAAATTTTAAAAAATTGTAATATTTTTTCTGCTCAGAATCTATATTGATTG
>MU190029.1:0-29029 GCA_016904865.1 Pissodes strobi
ATTACATAAGAATACATGAGATTACATAAGAATACATGAGATTACATGAGGCATGTACACCGGAATATATTGGCGGTTTACCCCTCGGGTTTTCCAGTGTATCTAAATAATTTTTCTAAATGGTTCTTTGTTCACGATCACGACAGATTCACGAAAAAAATTAAAACAAGACGCCTTTTTCCATTTTGTTTAAATACATTTGGCAATATAATAGCATATTTTACTGAACGACCCTGCGACGGCAACTCAGATAATGCTAGTAACATGAGAAAGATGGGTTCCCAAGTCAATCTTTGGTACTCAAATTGCAATAGTCATACTGCAAATCTTTTAGCAAAAGAATTGGTGTCAGATCATATTGCAGGAAGAGTGCAAACCGTATTAAAAGAATTTTCATCACCTGATCTGGAAAAAAGTATATTAAAACATAATGGGAAAACAATAATATTAGCTGGGGAAACACGCTGGTGTTCATTTAGAGACTCTTTTGTTAACTTTTTATATAATTTAAAGGCCATGAGAAATGTGATTGCAGAAGATAATACGAAAATTAAACCAAATGTAACTAAACTTGTTATTGAGGAAAATTTAAAAAAGCAAGTAGAGGATAGCGGTAAGTTATTCGATCCCGTATGCAAGCTTTTAAATAAATTACAGAGCACACAGGCGTCAATTACTGATGCAGCTGAGGAATGGTTAACATTGCGTTTACCAGATGGCTTTGAAGAATCTGACCATTTTGTGAAAAAACGACAGAAACAAGCATTAAATGTTTATTCTCTATCAGCAAATTTTTTACATCCACTTTATAGAGGTAAGATGTTATCAGAAGAACAAATACGAGATGTTGAAAATTTTCTTATAGATAATTTAAGTGTTGATGCATTAAATGATTTCCATTTGTATAAAAATAACAAAAACTTTTTTCCAAACAAATCGGGAATGGGCAGACTTTCTGGGGATTGGCCGAAAGACACCATTCAGAACTGGCTAAGTTAGCCATGAAGTTAAATTCAATACCAGCCTCTTCGGCACAGCTCGAGAGACTTTTCTCAAATTGGTTCTTCATTCACTCTAGGCTGAGAAATAGACTGACTCAGTTCAGAAAATTCGAAAAAACTTACTTACATCTATTACCACTTGAAAATAAGGGATGAAAACAGAAGTCATGAATATTAGTTTGTTTTTATAAGATATTTTAAATGCCAATTTTTGAAATCCTTTGTGAATGTACTTTAAGTTTATAGTCATGTTGTTAAGTTGACAATTGACATATTTTTATTAACCATCTGCTGTTTTGAATTTCCATGTTTTTTAACAAATATATTAATATTAATACACATTGATTTATAGTTATTACTATACGATAACCGAGACTATAACCAACTTACTCTTTGGTTATAGTAAAACCAAATTAAAATTTCCAAATATATTTTTGACTGTCAAATATGTCGAAAATTAATGGTGTCAAAAAATAATTTTCGACGCGTCGAAAAAGGCGTCGAATATGTCAAATTTTCGACGTACCCAACCCTGTACGCGGGGCCAAAAATGTTCACCGGCTTTCGCGAGCGGGTGAACCAGTCGTTTAGGAACGGATCGGTGTTGCCAACGTATCACGTCGAACAATATTCCGGCTAACTTTTTGACCCGCTCAAGTTTTATTATTAATATTTATGTATCAAATTAACACAAACATATTTTTTTAGAAAAATACGATTCTTACATTTTTTATTAAGTATGATAGTTTATTAATAGTTAAACAAATGAAACGGCAATTTAAATGAACAAATTTATAATATTGATAGTAGAGTTTAAAACAAAATAAATATAAATGGTACTTTGACATGTCGATAAACCTTTCGAAAATTCCTTTGATCCTCGAAACAAAAACCTGCGTGATAATATTATTACTTAATACAAATAAGAGATATTACAGTATAAGTTAACAAAATTTGTAATGACCTTTTACACCGATATTTAAGGTGAGTTTTAGCCTATGTTCAAGCAAACACCATTCACTGAATCTGACAATGAACTTTAATTTGACATAATATAACATACCATTGCCAAGAAAATGAGTAATACCATAATGTGATATGAATGGTAAACTACAGCTCGCGACTTGGCAACACGGCGGGGCAAAACACATCTAAATAGGAAAATATTTAAGTTTATTGCATCATTGGCGAGCGACACTTTTAATACCGGAGTAGGCATCTGTTGCGTAGCTATATAGATCTGTGGTATTATGCAACAGTTTGGACTAACGAGTGAGGCTTTTGAATCTACAAGAAGTACATCTTCTACCAGTACATGTATTGACAATGTCTTTACAAACATTACTGCCTCGTCTCAAACGCATGACACACCTCTCTCCGACCATAAAATACTGACGGTGGGTGTAAGCGCTGATTTAATTAATTGTAAACAAAAATTTTAAAAAGAAATTTACGCCAGAAATTTTGGCAATAAAAATAAACTTAAATTCAAAAATAGGTTAGAATCTGAAAACTGGTTGGATATGTTTAATGCAACTGACATTAATAAGAAATTTAACGGGTTTCTTGGGAAGTTTCTTTACCATTTTGATTATTGTTTTGCGTTCAGAAAAAAAAACTATAAATCAGCATAGAAAGAACTGGGTAACACAGAAAGTCAGGGTATCAAGTGGTAAACTTGGAGATCTTTATCTTTTGCAAAAGAAGCATCCATATCTTAAAAGTCACCATAAAAAACAAAAGACCATACATAGAAAGTTAGTTGAAAACACAAAAAAACATTTTTATAATGATCAAATACTAAACTCAAATAATAAGAATAAAACATCATGGTGAATAATAAATAATCTTAAAAGTAAATCTAAGGGTAAAAGCTCAAATATTGAAATCAGGGATGGGGATACTCTTATTAAGTCACCAAAAAAAGTAGCAGATACAATGAACAACTTTTTTATATCAGCGCCAGAAAACATTATAAAAAACATACCCAAGACCTATGTAGATAACATTCCAATAAGATCAAATCCAAATACATTTGTTTTTCTCCCTTTCACAGAACACGAAATTACTGGGCTGTTTTCAGGAATTAAAAGCAAGCACTCACAAGATATGGATGGTCTATCTGGTGCTTTTATTAAGCAATTCTCTAATGAGCCAATATGTCATCTTGTAAATGCCTCCATAGAGGGGGGAGTTTTTCCCGACAGGTTAAAGGTCACCAAGGTGGTTCCAGTACACAAGAGAAACGATAAGCATTGCTCAGAGAATTATCGTCCAATCTCAATAAATTCTGTTTTCTCAAAGTTTTTCGAATATGCTATGTTGGGACGCATTATAATATTTATTGCTAGGTTTAAGCTTATACCCAAAGAGCAGCACGGTTTTCAAAAGAATAAATCAACAACCACTGCAATTAATGAATTCTATACGCATATTATGAATGAATTAGATAAACAGAGATACCCAGTAGGGGTTTTCTGTGACTTAAGTCGTGCATTCGACTGGGTTTCACATGGGAGGTTACTAAGCAAGTTGGACAGTCCGATACGCTGATGACTCATCATTTCTAGTATGTGGTAAGGATAGGGAAAGCACTGAGCATCAGTTTAACTCACTTTTTGAAAGAATGGGCCAATAGTTTTCGGTTAACCAACTCCTTTTAAATGCAAGCAAAACGGAGTATGTTATTTTTCATCCATGGCAAAAAAGGGTCGAAACTTTAAATGTGACATGGCAAAATTTAACTATTGCAAGACAGCCTTGTGCAAGGTTTTTGGAGGTGTATCTTGACGAATGTATGTGTTGGCGGGCGCACTCTTCGGAGCTAACTAAAAAGATGAACACTGTTGTCTTTCAATTAAGATGCCTTAGAAGTGGTTTGGACAGGGAGGTATTAAAAAACTTTTATTTTGCTGAGGTTCAAAGTCGGGTTACTTACGGGATACTTGTATGGGGATCATCTTCTATTTTAAGGGCTATATTTTTATTACAAAACAAGTGTATTAGGGCAATGACCAGGGAGGGACCGTGGGCCATTGTTCAGGTTACTGAAAATTCTGCCTCTGTGCTGTCTGTATATTTTGGAGGTAGCCTGCTACATTTATAAAATAAAATCCGATATTCTCTCTCATGGGGATGTTCACCACCATGGAACTAGGGGCAGGGATGCCCTCTACACCCCTCAAAACCGAATAAATGTATCATTGCAAAGTCCCTATAGCGAGAGTATAAGAATATTTAACAAAGTACCTCAATTTGTGAGACTGTCTACATCTTACACACAGTATCGAAATAACCTAAAAGAGTGGCTTCTCGAGAGGTCATTTTATGACTTAAATGAATATTTTATGTAATTGTTTGTCTTGTTGGATTCTTTAGTTAGGAATTTCTGTAATACTTAGTTTGCTCTTTACTCTTTTAATTGTATAGTTAGTGTCAAATGATCTTAATTGTATTATATTGTTTTACTTATATCATAAAGTTCGACGTGTTGGATGTTCCTATGAATTTAGCAAATGAATAAATGTTTTTTGAATATCACAAACAAATATTTTAAATATATGATACATGAAGTAGGTATGTGAAAATAAACTCTAGTGGAAATAAATATATTGTTCGAGTATAAAATAGTTTGAATCATAGTATATTGTACTTATCTACAGTGTTAGCTAATAAATAACACTCTTTCTTTGATTAGTTAATTCATTTATTACGATTTAAAAATACACAGTACCTGTTCGATAAACTGCAAGCAAACACAATATATAGGTAAAAACGTCACCAAAATTTGATAGGGCCAGGCTTTTAAATAGAATTTTCTTTCTTTACTATAAAAAAAACAACCTATGGTTAAAGGCAATGTTGAATATGAAAACTTAAACAGCAACTATATTTTTTTATTTTCCAGGTAAAAAGCAATAATTCCGTTCTAAAAGCGGGTCTCTGCCAAAGCTTGCCTACATATTTTTCCTGTAATTGAACATTGTATACTATACTTTTTATGACAAAAACTAGTTAAAAAGAAAAACCAAAAAATCAGTTTTTTTTTTTCAAAAATGTATTTATTTATTTCAAACATACGGGCATAGCCCAATCAGTTACAGAATCAGAATAGACACTATAACTGAAACTAAATCTAAGGATAACTAATATAATACATAAAAAGGTAATTTATAAAATCAGAAATAGAATAAAACTGACAAATAATCAGAACAACAAAATATAAAATGCCTATAACCAGTGCAAAGCAATCAACAAACTACATTATTATTGCCATTTTTAAGGAACTGTTTCAATCTGTACAGTGATAGTTAAGAAAACCAATTTTAAGAAAGTTCTCGAGCTGATTATAGTTGACGTTGTCTACCGGTATGTTTAACTTAAATGCTATGTACCTGAGAAACATTCTTTGAACTTTGTCTAGCATATCATGGTATGGTAACAAAATAAGGGGACCAAACAGTAGAGCAATTTCCAAGGTGCGGCCTCACTAGTGATACATAGAGCATTTTTATGGCTGTGATATCACTGAAGTCTGCTGTATTTCTCGTTACAAATCCCAATATTTTCATTGCCTTATCTCTACAAACTTCAATGTGTTGCCCAAACGTAAGCTTACTATCAAAGATGACACTAAGATTCCTTATAACTTCAGCTTTCTCTAGATGGTTATTGTTTATCGGGTAAATGTTAACTACATTATTTTTAATGTTTTTTAACTTGCTAAATTGTATATATTTATATTTTTCTATGTTTAATGTCATTCTGTTAAAATAAAAATTAAACTAATACCTACATATTATCTATACAATTTCTGAAATTTTAACCTAAACCGGTCTTAAAAAATAACCACTTGGCAACGTCGCAATCAGGCCAACAATAACCAGGATCGAGGCACCGCAAAGAACAAATTCATTTATCAGTAAGAATATGTAATTTTCCTACAAATTCTAGAGATGTCAGTAATTTAGCTAAAATTGACCAAAACACCTAGGCTAGATAGATACGATTTGCTTAATATGGCAATGTTATCATGCCTTAGAAAGGTTTTCTTCTCCAGTAGGGCCTACCTAACTGGTCGACATTTACAGCTAGCCACAGTACTGTGGTGTGGTGCAACGAATTGCTTCCAAGTGCTCTGGTCGCTCAGTGGTTATATGCTGTGCCTGTGGTATGGCGGCTGGGGTTCGATTCCCGTCGGTGTTTTTTTTTTTAAGTTATGCTTGTAAAGTTTTTTTGCTTCATTTTGGGCATGCCTTGGACTAGTTTTTTTTTTTTTGGTTGCGTCCCCGTAGCAAGCAAAGCCAGCCGAAGGCCATGCGTGAAGTGAAATAATAGTCAACGTTTCATTGGCCTCATTAGTTGCCCTGCTGCAGCTAGGCACAAGTCTATTCGACACCAAAACAAGACAATCATGTAGAAGAGTCACACGGCCGATTAGGGTGACCAGACGTCCGGATAAAGCCGGACACGTCCGGCTTTTGCGCTTTAATCAAAATGTCAGGCCGGCTCTTTGTCGCGTCCGGCTTTTTCGCTTTTTAACATTTTTTTTGAAAATGAATTTTATTTATGGTTGTTGCATTTAACTATGCACGTCTTCCACATAAACGTAGCTTTAATTGTAAATGAAAATATTTCCATTTTGGAAGTACAGGGCATTCTTGCATCAGTAGTCACAGCACGATATTTAACTTATATCTTAGAACAAATACGTTCCCTGAGAAGTGGAAAATAGCTAAAATTTGCCCAATCTTTAAGAGAGGAAATCGCAGCAGCATAGAAAACTATAGACCAGTTTCAACCCTTTCTAACTTTTCGAAGGCCTTTGAAGTCCGTGTGCATGACAAATTGTCTCATCAACTTAAACATATAATTTCAGAAAAACAACATGGCTTTATTCAAAAAGGATCTATGGTTACTAATATGGCATGTTTTCCGCAAATAGCATATCAAGCAATTAGTAAGAGGAGCCAGCTAGATGTACTGTACACAGACTTCTCTAAGGCTTTTGACCAGCTGGATCATGGTTTATCGGCTCGAAAGTTGGTCTTTGTTGGTTTTCATCCCAATCTTGTTGCATTTGTCACTTCTTATTTAAAAAATAGGGTCTGTTGAATATAATGACTTTAAATCAGCGTTTTACTTAGCGTCAAGTGGTGCACCGCAGGGCAGTAACGTAGCCCCAATGTTATTCAGTGTATTTATCAATGATATTGTGGACCTTGTTGAATGCGACTGATGATTTGAAACTTTTTTTGCATCATAGATTGCCTGGAGGATTGTCTAAGGATGCAGGAGGATATGAATAGAATCCTTGAGTGGTGTGAAGGAAACAAATTACCCCTAAACTGCTTTCAGTGCAAAAAGATTACTATTTCCATGCTTAATCAAGAGATCCTGTTTCCTTATACTCTATTACTCTCAATGGCTCCCAGCTGCTTGACTGCAGTTCGGTAAGAGATTTGGGCATTGAAGTAGATAAGAAACACATAACTCAGGTCACTGGCCCCTTGGGTTTCTGGTGAGATCGCGTTCGCAGTTTGAAAACATATCAAGTTTGACTGTAATGTATGATTCTCTGGTTAGGTCTAAGTTATTGTATGGCTCTGTGCTGTGGTTTCCCATATACAATGTTTATGTTAATAGGTTCAAGTTTGTACAGCGTAGGTTTTTGAAATACCTCTCCTTTAAAGTTGATGGGGTTTACCCAGAGAGAGGTATTGAGCATTGGAGAGATTCAATTATTTATCACTAAAGCTCAACACTGTTTTATCTAGTCGGACGCTTTTATACAGGCTGTGCAATAATAAAGTGTTGTTCTGCACTTTTAAGCCAGTTACCTTTCTGCGCACCTCCTGCCAACACCAGGAGACATCACCTGTTTTATCCTCCAGTCAGTTTGACTAATTTGGGTAATAAAGCTCCTTTATATAGGGCATGTAGATGGTTCAAGCAGATAAATATTTTTGGTGTTGATCTCTTTGGTAACTCTGAGAATATTTTTAAACCAAGAATAGGTTCCTATTTAAATTTTATAGATTTTTGGTTTGCTTGTGATTTTATTTGCTGTGCTTATTATTACTTGTTTACGAGTTTTAATTACTATAAGTGTGCTTTTATCTGTTAAAGTGCTCATAAATGTATTTGTATTTTATTTATAAATCTTTTAGATTATCTTGTAATTGGGATTTTCCTGTTGGACAATAAACAATTTGAATTTGAATTAAATCGAAGACTCTCCGAGCAATTTATACCTACCATTAAAATGGAGAAGTCATTTAAGTAGGCCCTAAGCGAAAAGGGATTTTTGATATCCATTTTCAGTGCAATGGACAAAAGATCGAAACCGTTTTTGCATGGAATCAATAAAGACCCTAATAATGTTAAAATGTCCTGTGAGGAATTTTATAATTATTTGACGGATAACCCTAACATTTTAAAGCATACTGGTTCTTCCGATAAGTATAAGTATATACATAATTTGCAATTAAGTGGAAATTATCTGGTTTTAGAATAGTTAAAATTATTTTAGTTTTAAGTTAATGTTAATATTTAACATTTTTTATGTGCGATGCTGTTCTGTACCAAACGCAAAATTTGTTTAAATTATTAATATACAGTGTCCAAAAAAGTATGCAACATATGGGTTAGTTGGTGCTTGCCCTAAAACTGTAAACGAGTATTTCAAATTTGACGTACTGCTTTTAGTGCGGTCCCAAATGTCATTTTTCCGGAATCGGGTCAACAGTAAAGTACCTGAATTTATAAAGATACAGCAAAATCTTATCGAATTAAAATAGTAATCTAAATATGAAATTTGAGTTAAGTACATCAATTTTTAATTTCCCTTTTTTAACTCGATTTTTTTCTCAAACGTGAATACTTTGTTCTTCTGTTATTAGTATATTTGCCAAGCACCTAGTGGACATTAGTTACATAGTTGCATAATGTTTCAGTTTTTACAGAGATAAAAAGCCAGTTTAGGTATCAGTGTGTTGCAAACACATTTAAACAATTTTGGTCCAATATAATTGTCCACAATAATTATTACAAAATACAATTGGAATGACTGACTCAATAATAATTAAATTCATATGTCAGAGCGAAGTAAAATTATTGCTATTTATTTGTTTTTATTCCAAATACCTTGTCTACTCTTCAAGACAAAATATTTTTTCTTCAAACGTCCGTAAATCCGTCATTACTCGACTGTGTAGGCGGCCGTGAAGTTTAATTTTTCCTCCGCCGGAGCTTTACTTTTCACTTTTTCGGCGGCGGAGTGAAAAGTGTTACCATAGCAACATAGATACAAACAAACAACAAAACAAGCGTCAACAACTCAAGAATTATTAAACTAAAATTTGTATTTATCACTCAATTTGTGCACTGCATTTCTAAAAATCACTAATTTAGGAACAAATTGGTTATTATTTAATCGAACTTACTCAATAACTGCTTATCAATACGGAATTAAAACGCAATCGGAGACGCAATTTAAAAAAAAATAATTATTGTTGACAGTGTCCACTGACAGCTTTATGTTACATTACTATAGCAACAACCTGTGCCTATTCATTGACACCGGTCTAAGCCGCCTTGCGAACCCACTTATCTTTAATATTAATTATTATTATTACTATAAAAAAGAGATGTTTTTGCATTAATTTGTGGACATTTGAAGAAAAAAAGCATATTTTATTTGGAGGAAAAGTTACTTTTCATGGCTTGCTCTCTATTAACAGTCTCACTCCGTTCGGCTGTTAAACACGAGGGCGCCATGAAAAGTATCACTTTTCCTCCATATAAAATAATATACTATTATATGGCTTTTTAGGATACTTGGGCATATTTTACTCATCGGGTGCAAAAGATAAATAAATTATTAGTTGTTTTACATAAAATGAAGAGTTAGGTCTATTCATGATTTTGAGTAGAAAAATGTTTGAATCAAAAGTGTTTAAATGTGTTTGCAACACACTGATACCTAAACTGGCTATTTATTATCTCTGGAAAAACTGCAACATTATGCAACTATGTAATTAATTTCTATCTTAAATAAATTTTGAAGTTACTTGGCAAGTATACTAATAACAAAAGAACAAAATATTCTCCAGTGGCGTAACGTTTAAGAAAAAATCGAAAAAAAAAGATAAATATTAAAAGTTGATGTACTTAACTCAAATTTCATATTTAGATTACTTTTTTAATTTGGAAGACCTTTTCCTTATAAGATTTTGCTGTATCTTTATAAATTAAGGGACTTTACTCTTGACGCTATTTCGGAAAAATGACATTTGCGCCTGCACTAAAAGCAGTACGGAAAATTTGAAATACTCATTTACTGTTTTAGGGCAAGCACCAACTTTTATCAAGAATAAAATTTTCTGAGAAACCAATAATAAAAAAGTTTCCCATATGTTGCAATTTTTTTGGACACACTGTATATATATTTTAAAATGTGTGTTACCAAAAATCAGACTTTTTTGTCTTAGTTATCCCGCTTTTGTGCAGACATCTGGTCACCCTACCGACTTTAACTTCTGTCGCCTGGAAGTTTGGTATCTGTGACATAACATCAAGTGTGACTATCCTATACAGAATATTTTGCTATTTTGCTTCCTCTAGATACCCCTTTAAAGAACATTAAAATCCATTCTCGTTTTAAGCCGTGAATGAATCAAGAAGCAGTAAAAAATAGAGATGAAAGCTATAAGCAATTCAAATCAAGTAAGACAGACGAAAGTCATGCTGTCTGGGGTTGGGGTTATCAGACAGGAGAAGGTTAGATATTTATAATAATAATAATAATAACTTCATTTATTGCCATCAAAATCATAATCAAATGACAAAGCAACGTCACACATGTAAAACAACATTTAAAACAAAATAATACAGTTTTTAAATAATAATTACATCTTAGGTTTGCGACAGTGAATGCAGAAACAGTAAAATAACAGGATATCTATATAATAGTAGAGTAAAATTGATTTAAAATTGGAATGTTATACAACGAGTACTAAAGTATGATCATTTTAATCCGTGAATCTAAAGGAATAATAGCGTTTGGACTTCACAAACTGTGTTACCACTTTCTTAAAGGTTTTAATCTGTGTAACATCTTTAATTTCTGGTGGCAGGATATGGTAGGCACTAATGGCCATGTAGTGTGGACTCTTCTCATAGAAGGATGACTCGTGACGAGGTATACAGAGACTCTCCCGGCCGCGAGTAGCAATCTCCATGTCCCCAGCATACAGGTCACGGTTTCTAATGAAGAGGGCGGGATTTCTCTTTACCAGCATGACCAACGAGAGAAAATAAAGTGAGGGAGCTGTCATTATATCCAGATCAAGGAAGAGATCCCGGCACGATGTTCTAGGGTGCTTGCCCAGCATGCAGCGCACGATCCTCTTCTGTGCTCTAAAGATTTTGTAGGCATCCTTTGATGAGCCCCAAAAGCAAATTCCATAATTTATACGCGATTGCACATGAGCAAGGTAGTATACACGTAGACTTTCCAGAGGTACCACAATTTTTATCCTCCTAATCAATCCACAGGCACTAGCCAGTCCCGAATTCAGGGTGTTGATGTGGTTCTCCCAACCCAGGCTTTGATCTATGGTCACCCCAAGAAAGCGCACCGATTCAGAGATGGGCACGGATTTGCCTTCAAATCTAACAAGTAGTGATTCAAGATTATTTACATTCTTATTAAAAACGAGAAGATTGGTTTTATTGATATTTAATTTAAGTGAGTTTTGATTACACCACTGGGACATTGTGGCCATTGCGTTTGAGCTAGAATCAGATAGAGAGACGGAGGAATGACTTGCCAACAGAACAGGCGTGTCATCCGCATATTGGCAAACCAAGCCCCCATTGAACCCCTGCAGATCATTGACATAGACAATGAATAGAAGTGGTCCCAGAATGGAGCCCTGTGGTACTCCCTGATTCAGTTTAACTGTTCCCGAGTAAAAGTCTTTCCCATCTTTCGTGATACAAACTGTTTGCGACCTGTCCCCGAGATATGACCTTATTAGATTGGCACAAGTACCCCTGATGCCGTACTTGTTTTGTTTTTCAAACAAGATATTGTGATTAATGGTGTCGAAGGCCTTGGAGAAGTCAAAACACAACCCCGCAACCTTACTCCTTCCATCCAGACTCTCATAAATAAATTTTAATGCGTGGTAGATTGCTAGCTCGGTCGAGAGAGATGGCCTGAAACCAAATTGGTGGTCATTCAGAACCTCATGCTGATTTAGGAAGTCGAGCAATCTGACATACAAAACCCTCTCAAAGACCTTCGCCACAGAGGGCAACAAAGAAATAGGGCGATAATTGCCACTAGCTTGTTTGTCCCACTTCTTATACACAGGGATAAGCTTTGCTATTTTTAGTCTATCAGGAAAAAGTCCCGCAACCAGACCTTCATTGATTATATGCGCCAAAGGATCTTTGATCGATAAAGCAGCATGCTTCAAGATGCATATAGGAATTTCATCTAGATCTAAGGAGAACTTGTTAGGTAAATCCATTATGATGTTGAATACTTCGTTTGCATCAACAGGATGCAGGAAAATTGTGGGCGTTTGTTTAAAATTAAATTGAGGATTTGGTGGTTGCGAGTTTAAAATTGGTAGTTTATATTGAGCACTAAAAATATTGGCAATATATTGAGAGTTTTCAATTAGTTCTCCTGATTCAGATTTTAGAGTAATGTTACTTTTACTTTTTCTGTTATCTGTTTCTGAGTTTAAGATATTCCAGATGGTTTTACTTTTGTTTTTAGAGTTATATATTTTATTATCATTTACATTTTTTTTGAAATTAGAAATGATTTTTTTTGAAATCAGAGGTCGAGACTAGGGTTGACCAATGCAAAAATAATCCATCACACATGTGGTCCGCTCTAGGCCAAGTAACGCCAACTAGTAGAAAATCACAAAAAATAAATGAAATTCACATTAATGGTGAAATTGTTAGAGATAGTTCTTTGTTGTCTAATAGTCTGAACCATTATTATATAGATAGTATAAATCATACAATAGGGGATATTGACAATAGTATAGCTTACAGCATAACAATTGAAAACGATAGAATTAATGCTGACACCTTTTCAAACTTTAAACTAATACACTCGACTTTTCTAGGGAGTGTTGTATTTTCTTTGCCTACAAAATAGTCCTGACGATATTAATGTTGAATTGATAAAGAATATTTATGAATCCATTGAGAATCCCTTGATTAATCTAATTAATTGTTTGCTTGAGCGGGGGTCATTTCTGGATCAGCTTAAGATATCCACCATTATACCCATTCAAAAGAAAAAAATAATATTTTTGAAGCAGTCAATTTTCGACCAATAAATACTTTAACGACAATAGAAAAAATATTGGAAAAAGTTGTTTACATGCAGTTGCTAGAATTTGTGGACAATAGTAATCTTATTACACAAATGCAATCCTAGAGCGCGGCATAGTTGTGAAACAGCAATCCAATATGTACTTGATGAATGGAAAAACTGGTGTGATGATACTCATAGTATAATTGCTGTTGCAGCAAATATACACCAACTCAGTCAATGCTAAAGGTCTTGTGGTGGTTACCGGTATTGCAGTATATTAAATATAATGATTTGATTTTAATTTTTAAGATTAAAATTGGATATGCACCCATGGTATCTTGTTAACAAGTTGAGTTGTAACAGTGAAGTCCATAATTATAATACTAGGCACCAAAACGATTTTATTATAAAACGAAGGGACAAAACATCGACAATGAATTTAATTTTTCATAAAGAACTCGATGATTTTAATAAACTACCAGAAAACATAAAAAACTGCAATTTGCTGCCTAGCTTTAAGAGAAGTTTGAAGTCATATATGCTCAAGAGTTGTGGCCTGTTGAATGAATGGTTTGCTAATTGGGTATTGTTTTTTATATACTGAATATGTTTTGTGTTTATTCATTTGTTTTTTCTGTGTTTTTTTGACTGATATTTTAATCTTATTGTATTCGCTCTGTGCGTTAGGGTAGTGGGAGAAATGACGAACGATCGTGCGCCCGAGTCGGAGAAATTTGGAACTTTATTCAGCTACTATACAAATATACACGCGGAATACATCGAAAAGGGTCTGGTGTCATACAAACAAGCACTGTCGATTTTATAGATTTTTTTGGATTCAATGGAACGATTACATCAAATGGAACACATTAATGCAAAACAATTTGCGGATGAAGCACTTTTGACATCAAAAATTGAAAAAGAATTTTCAGAAATGAGGCTGTTTAGTGACATTTAAATGCGAAAACTCTCCCAATATGACGTTAATGATGACAATTTACTTGCAATGTTGTCAGACTTGGCTAACCTTCTTGATGTTCAAGTAAGCAAATTGCCAAGTCCAAGAACATATTTCATAAAGTAGAATAACTTGTGAAAGTAACTAAACAAGCGCACACCGCGCGCTTGTTCCTTATATGCCTCAGACTAACCAAATAAGCTCCCATTTGTCTGTTAACTAACCCAAACTAAACAAAACTAATTCAGACTAATGCAAACTAACCCAAGCTAACCAAGACTATTCCAGACTAACGTAAAGTAACCAAGATTGACCAAAAGTAACCCATACTAAGCAAAACTAACATTGGCTGTTTGCCATACATGTATATAGGTATAAGTAATAAAAGTTTACTTACGGTACACTATCGACTCAATTTGTTCATTTCCCAGTAAATGCCCTAGATCAAGTGTATTTGTTATAAAATGAAATAGTTTTAGAAGACCAGCGCGCTACGCACACTTGTCAGTAAATAATAATAATAATAATAATAAGCTTTATTGTCTAACAGAAAAAGAACTTCCATTTACAAGACAATTAATTACAAAAAGTTAACACTAAATTATAAATAACAATACTACAAAATAACTTACACATATACATATTTTCACACATTAAATTAGAAATTTATTTCTGAGTTTATTGGTGATCTGCGCTGGTGAAAGTCCGAAAATATCAATGTCGCCACACGATGTATTAAACAGGAGAATTCCTCTATAGATTGGTGCTTTAAGTAAAAAGTTTGTGTTTGGAGTTGCCAAGAAAAACGTGGAAGGATTTCTGGTAATTCGAGATGGCACGTGAAATTGAATTTGCGTTAGTAAATCGGAGCAATCGATGTAAGCTGTACAGATTTTGCTGATAAATTGCGTTAATAAAAAATTTCTGCGGTTCAACAAAGATGGGACCTGGAATCTCTGCAAAAGAAGAAGCTGATCGCTGCCTCTGGGTGGATACATTCCATCACACTTAAAGGCAAGAAACTTTAAAAATTTTCTCTGAATGTTCTCCAATTGAGCCACATATCGGGCATAAACTGGGTTGAAAATAATTGCTCCATATTTGAGTTTGGATCTTATATAGCTGGTGAAAAGTGTTTTCATCGGTTGTTTGCTAGAGAAGTCCTTGGAATTGCATATGATAAAGCCAAGCATCTTTGTTGCACTGTTGCAAATATAGTCTATATGGGGAGCAAAAGTGAGCTTTGTGTCATATATTACACCAAGATCCTTGAAGGTAGAACATCTAGTGACAATTGAACAATTGAGTCACCCAATCTATAATTAAAATCAATAAAAGTTTGCGTGTTTGAAAATCAACCACTGCTAACCCAAAATAAGCAACACTAACTCAACCTAACAAGCACTAACCCAAACTAACCAAAACCAACCCAGACTAATACAAACTAACCAAGACTAACCAAAACTAACCCAGGCTAGCCATAAATAACCAAAGCGCGCTTGTCTCTTCGCTATTCCAATCTAAGCAAAACCAACAGAGCCTAACCAAAACTAACCCATACTAACCAAAACTAACCCAAATCAACAAAAACTAACCCAAACTAACCCAATATAACCAAGACTAACCAAAAGCAGCCCACACTAACCAAAGCGCGTTGAGGTGAGCGCGCTACGCGCTTGACCAACCCCGCCCATCACAAAATCAAAATTAAGTCAAAGTAACAAAACAAACGCACTACGCGTGATACTCTCTTAAACCAATCCAAATGATCTTTTAAATTTGTATCTATTTCAATAAACTAAATGAATTAGTTTATATGACTTATTATTAAAAGCGCCCCCCTTCTAGTGTAACATCTAATTCTAGTAAATCATATATTCGAATTATTGTTATTTTATTAAACAAAGCAATTAAGAATCATTATTTATAAGAAGTTTTCGTCCCACAGTACTTTTGAAACATATTCAACACGAGGCTGTTATATTTTAGAACTAAATAGAAATTACACTTGGCAACATCTATACATACAACAACCAACTGAGCCATGCTAAGCCAACCTATATAATCATGTTTTAAGAAATGGTCATGTTGACATCGTCTTCATTCATTCCATTCTAAAGTAATTTCAGTAAAACTTTCAATTGTTTCCCATGTACTTGACGTGTTGCGTATCTAAGAAATTCGCCACATTTTGTACCACCAGATGTCGCGTCGTGTAACGCACATAGCGAATACAATTTCCTTTAATGTATTTTAAGTTTTGGAGAAAATATTTTATACTGAATATGTTTTGTATTTATTTATTTGTTTTCTGTGTGAGATTTTTAAATATTTACACATATAAATAGTAAGAGTTTACAAAGTAAAAAGCTTTTAGTTGGTATGTCATTTTTTTTATCTTAATACCACTTTTCTTTTAAATCTAGAAATTTTGTTAGAAAGTGTAGTTAAAACATGTAATAATGTTATAGTTTCAGGTGACTTCAACATAGATATAAGTCAAAGTAGCAGTACACGGACAAGGTATAGGGACTGTTTTCTAGATGTTTTTTTTGTCATACAATTTCATACCTCTGGTAGTCTTACCCACCAGGTATTGCCACACAACAGCCACAGTAATAGACAATTTTTTTATTAATTTTGATACAAAGTCCGACATAACTATTTTCACTTCCCCATTGTCAGATCATGAAGGCCTTGAACTGAGAATATATTATGAAGGACCAAAAGTAGAGGTCAATAAAAAACAAAAAACTTACAGGCCATTTTCTACAGAAAACATTCAATATTTTAATAATCTACTAAGCAATGAAAGTTGCTCTGACATATTAATGTACAGGGTGATCCCCTATAATGTCGCCCCCTTTTAACTTTTTTATTTTAAGTGTCTCAAAAAAATTAAAAGTATGGTTATGTAGGTACTGAAAAAACTTTTTTTCTGCGTAGAAAAGATATTGGAAAAATGATCAGTATACAGAGAAAAACAAAAAGTTAATTTTTTTTTTCAATTTAACACCCTATATATGAATTTATTTTTCGATTCCTCGTAAAATTCTAAGCATATTTTATGTATGTTATACCTCTAGAGTTAGTAGTTTCACAGGTATAAACAGTTGAAAATCGGTACTTTTGCTACTTTTCACCTTGGTAGCAAGGAGATCATTAGAGATGGAGTAAAATTAATTTCACATTCCTATCTTAACTTTCCAAGAGCAATCTGATGGTGCTAACTTATGGTATCTACCGAGGTACCAGATTTGGTACCTATGGTACCGCCTGCCAGTTAGTACCGTCAGGTAGCTCTTGAAAAGTTAAGATAGGAATGTGAAATTTATTTTACTCCATCTCTAATGATCTTCTTGCTACCAAGGTGAAAAGTAGCCAAAGTACCGATTTTCAACTATTTATAGCTCTGAAACTACTAACTTTAGAGGTATAACATCATATACATATAAAATATGCTTAGAATTTTACAAGGAATCAAAAAATAAATTCATATATCCATTGAAAAAAAAATTAACTTTTTGGTTTTCCCTGTATACTGATCATTTTTCCAATATTTTTTATAGGCAGAAAAAAAGTATTTTGCAGTACCTACATAACCATACTTTTATTTTTTTTGGGACACCTAAAATAAAAAAGTTATAGGGGGGCGACATTATAGGGGATCACCCTGTACACTACAATGAATCACATGTTTTCGTATTTTTTAGGATATTTATGCATTGTTTTGACCTTGCTTTTCCATTAAAAACAAATATTAGTAGTAACAATAAATATAAACATAAAAGGTGGCAAGAACTTTCGGAAGAAACAGAGTCTCTACATTGGCTATGGAAGCATACAGGCAGCAAGGATGTCAAGACGAAATATAGAAAGAAATTGAAAGAATACAGAACACAACTAAAAAACAACAAAAAATAAATATATGATGCCGAAATATCCAGAGCATAAAACAAGAGTAAATGTGTATGGCACATTATAAAGAAAGAAACAGGCAAAAATAGGACAGAACATGTTATTGAACTTACAGATGGAAATAAAACTATCACTAATACTGGGGAGCTGTGTGAGGTTTTCAACAGGCATTTCTGTGAAATTCCTAGTATCAATAAACAGCCTGATAAGAATATTAAACCCAAGCCTCGCAGCACCGTTAACATCAATAAGTTTGAACTTGAGCCAATTGATATGGGTGAGATTATTAATATTATTAATAGAGTATACAAAAAAAAATCGGCTGACATTGATGAAGAGCCATGTAACATAATCAAAAAAGTTTCACATGCGGTATGTTTCCCCCTGTGTATTTTAATAGATCAATCATTCCAGGAGGGTAATTTTCCCATGTTACTAAAAAAACCAGAGTCCATTACACAAAAAAGGAACCCGAGGTGACATAAACAATTACAGACTCGTTGCAGTACCATCTGTTTTCTCAAAAATATTTGAGACATCTAGAAACAAACACCTTTTTACTAAATATTTGCCAATTCAAGAACACAATACTAGATCCTTTAACTAACTACAACATTCCATTCCACAGACTGACTTTATCTGAGCGATGCCCTGCACATGAATGTATAAAATATTATAACCGAATCCCTGCTGATGTCAGACTTGAGTGGAGGGTGAGTATGTTTAAGAGGAGCTATCGGAGTTCATAGCAGAAGTTGAGCATTATACCGTTGCCGAGTTTTGTCGCACCGGGCTTGATCGGTGTTGATGTTTCTCTTTGAGAATTTTAATATGTCTCAGTAATCTTGCTATGCACAGTGTAGTGGCTGTTATTTTAACTGTGACTACTGTGAGATGTAACAATTTTAATCTGTTGTAAGTGTTATAGTTTTTCCTTTTTTTAATTAACTTAGGACATGTCTTAATATGTTTTACATTTTTATTATTTTTTTTTGACACTGTTTGTTAAATACATAATGCCTTTCTTGATGTATTTTCTTAAATAAAGATATCTGACTTTGACTTTCAGCTTTTTATGACAGACTTCTCGGGTACCTAAATAACTTCTTTTTCAGTGACACACAGCATGGTTTTCTAAACAATAAATCCACAGGGACTGCTTTGTTCAACCATATAAATGCAATAGCCGAAGCACTGGATTCAAGAAAATCCACATTTGGATTATACTTTGAACCGAGCAAGGCTTTCAATATGATCAATCATGAGGGTTTGGGAGAGGTCTTTGAGTCTTTGGGAATTTGTGGCAGGGTGATTTCCCCTTGGATTCGTTTCTTGATGCTAGACCCCAGTCAGTTGAGGTTTGGGGACCCAAGGGTAATAGAGTAAACTATCCTCATATGTTGAGTTTCACAAGTCTGCAGACAGGAGGTCCTCAAGGGTCCCTCTTGTCTCCACTCTTCTTTATATCATACTGCAATGACCTAAAAACTGCTCTTGGAGGTGATTTTGTTTGCTGATGACAAGTCATGTGTGGTGTCAAACAGCACTGAAGAGATAGCTTTGAATCTGGCAAACTCCGCAACTCAAAAAATGCAAGAATGGTGTGACAACAAACTTCTATCACTAAACTCTGCCAAAACGAGCTTTATCCACTTTCAAAATAAAGAAAGAAATAATTTAGCATTAAGTATTAATGACATTAACATTCAGCAATCAGATGTAACTAAATTTTTGGGGCTCATTATAAATTGAAATCTCGACTGGCAGAGTCATGGAAATGAAGTTTGTAGAAAGATTTCACCAGCAAATTTTGCTATATACAATTTAAGGGATGTGATCAGCAGTGAATCTGTTATATTTTATTATGCATATGTGCACTCCCGTCTGTCATATGGTATAATTTTTTGGGGCTCCCATAAACCAACCATAGAAAGAATTTTTGTGATACAAAAAAGAATAGTTAGAACCATCTGTAAAGTACCATACTTAGAACATTGTGCCCCACTGTTTTAAACATTGTGAATAATAATGACGGTTTATTCCCTTTATCTGTATAAAATGTGCTGTTTCGCACACAAAAACCAGCATCTGTTCAATACCAATAAAGACTGGCATATGGACGACAGGGAAATGAGAAAGACATTGCAGTGCCCAAACATAAGACCAAGTTGTATGGGGGACAGTCCATACTGCATGTGTGTTACTGTTTTCAATGCACTGCCAGGTGAGGTGAGAGAGCTAAAAGTGTGAAAAATTTAGAAATAAAACAACAATTTTTTATACAACATCCGTTTTATTCAGCAAATGAGTTTATTAAACACTCAAAAAATCAAGGCCCCTTTGGTTTTAGCTGCCGTTACTGCTAACTTGTTGTATTGTTTTTTATTTTTAGTTTTCTTATTAATTATTGGTATTGACAACTCATTACGTCACATGGTTTAAATCTGTCATTTGTAATTATTACCTATATTTTAAACTGTCATATTATTATTGTCTCATCTATTTATGTATTAATGTTAGTTATAGTCCTACCTAGTTTAATATATTTTAATGTTTACTTTAAGCTATAAATAAAACGACCTTACATTACATTTTGTAATCTTTCAAGAAATAAATTAATTTGAATTTGTTTTCAAATTATTTCTTAATAGTTATAGTTTACTGTACCACAGAAAATATGTAACTATATTTTCTGTGACTGTACTAACAATTTATGCTAAATAAAGGATTTAAAAAAATAATAGTTTTTGTTAATGAATATATTTTTTTTTGATAAATTGAGATTCTATACATATAATTCAGACTTTTCCCTTAAAGTCATACATCCTTCACTTTTTTTAAATAGCAAACTGGGTAGTAGTCTAGTCTAGTAGTAGGTAGGGTAGGGTACCTAGGTGCCTATCTATTATAGGTGCCTAGGTAATGGTAATAGGCTAAAAAAAACTGAACATAGATTCAGAATTACGTCAAAAAGCAAAAAATTAAGTTAGAGTTCGTAGCGTATTTACCGTTAACGATTTTAGGCAGCATTAGATATTAAACATACCGAAAAATAATCAAACTTAAACAAACTTCGACAGAGAAAATGGCGGGATTTGGGAGCAATGATTTCTGAATGGCGAAACTCAGACTTCCTTGACCTTGAAACGCTAGTAAGGTGTTTCCCGCCAATAACAATAGTATTTTACTATATCAACATATAATTTCTGACAAAATTGGACCATTACTTACAATTATAGGTAAACCCATTTATATATACATTTTAAACGTTAGAAAGAACTCTGAAAATGCAAGGAGGATGGAAGGTTGATACTCTCGGGATCAGGTAAAGGTATTGAATTTTAGTTGCGATTGATATAGTTTGTAAATTTGGAGACGAAAGCCTTCGAATTGCCGATATTGATACGAAAGGCTTGTACAAATACCAGGCATAATTGCATAATAACGAAAAACATGGCTTAAACAAAAGTGCGGGATTAGGAAGAGCCCATTGTAAACAGGCGAAAATAAAAACTGATCGTAGTGGGTTTTCATCAATTTTCTCACATAACTACCTGCTAAAATACCATACAAAATATAAATGTACACTTACGAAATTATTGTAATCGGTAGTTTAGTCCTGTCTATATAAATTTCCGGAAATATTCAAAGTAAATACATATTTTTTATTTCACCACTGACAGCACTGTACACCCGACGATTGTATACAAAAATCGTCGTTCACACGAAAACGAAGAGGGAATTCAAAATCGTGTATTGTGATTGGCCCAAAGCAGTCACGGGTGTTTCCCGCTTCAATTTGATTGGCGCTAGAAACGTGTGTAGTAGCCGACCAAAAATGTCCTATTTAGCGGCACATGGTATTTGTATGTAAACGTATAATTTAACCTAAATTTGCAAGAATTTTAATACTCTGATAGTTAAAATAATGCTATAAAAATATTCGTCTTCCCTTATAGAATAATTTTTATAGCATTATTACCCATGGTACATAATTATATGTTCATGCGAGCGTTGCAAATTGCAATTTTTGCCGGGAGGCTTTACACACAGCCATTTAAATATGGCGGTCCTTCACATTTCAATAGCATTAATGTACAAATTTCTTTACTTGCTTATTTACGGGAGGCTATACAAATATCATATATTATGAATAATAATATATATATTTCGACTTGTATATAAAGCTTATATATGACTAATTGAATAAAAATCACCTTTAAAAGTAGTATTTTGGTTTTGGACGGATCCATTAACGCGAAAAGGGAAGGAAGGTTTATGAGATATTGCCTCAACGATTTCAGAGCTTGATCCAATTCAAATCCATTTCCTAAATACTAGTTTTTTGAATTGTAAACAATAACATATTGATATGTAAGGTTTTTATCTGATACTGTACTTGAAACAAAACAATCATTACTGCCTACCTTACCTGTCAATGATGGATAGGCATACCCATGGAAGTATTATCCTCTCTACGAGGGGTCAATGATAAATACCTAGTGCCGCGTCCAAAGTGAATCTTTGACCGCGTCGTAACTTTTAACTTTGCCCGAGATGTTAGTTACAGTTCTTTAAAGATCGCGTTAAAAAAATTGATAATTAATCATTGTATAAAAATTAAATTCATCAGCGTGTAGGTATAGTATAGTATCAATAGTAGCGTATATACAGTGATGGGCTAAAATATGGAACAAATTAAGTACTTCTTCCTCAATCCGATATCAAAATTCTGGAAGAAGACAGGATCAATTACATGCCAGTCAGTGTAGAGCTTCAGAGAGGAAGCATTAACAAAATTCAAACCCAATGTCACAAATGCCAGCAGTTTGGGCACACCATCTCAAACTGCTACGCCAAACCTGTGTGCCATAGGTGCGCAGGTCCGCACTTTTATAAAGAGTGCACTAAAACCACCGATACCCCAGCCAAGTGTTGCAACTGCGGGGGGGAACACCCAGCTAATTACTCACAATGCACCAAAAACCCTAACTTCAAGAAACCTCTACCACAAACACGGCCAGTGAACACAAACATAACATTTGCACAAGTCACTAAACCACCACAACAACAACAACAACAACAACAACAACAACCACAACAACAAGCTCCAAAACCTACACAAACAACACCCTCAAACAAAAACATAAACACAAACTCCCAAACGAGTGCAATGCCGCAAGCAAACGGATTAATTGCTCTTCTTACTATGTCTGAACAAGACATAGTAACAAAACTGAATAAAATTTCAGAAATTATAAATAAAAATCCAACATTGAGACTATTTGCTAATCTCAATGGCTAATAATAAACCTAAGCACCTATTTTTAGTCAGTTGGAACGCGAACTCTCTTTACCCCAAAAGACACGAGTTTGCTGACTACCTGACTGAAAATAACATAGACATTGCACTCGTACAGGAAACATTCTTACGCCCACAAACAAGATTACACATCAAAAACTACACAATCTACAGAAATGACAGGGCACAGCGTATGGGGGGCGGCACTGCCATTTTTGTAAAAAACAACATTACACATGACGCAATACAACCACCACAGTCAGACATACTGGAGGTGACAAGCATCAAAGTCAGTCTAACTGACGGAGACATTGTCATTCATTCAGTATACAAACCACCACAACACAACTTACCACTAGACGAAACCACAAAACTCTTCAACTACACACTGCCAGTTCTTGCAGCAGGAGATTTTAACTGCAAACATAGATCTTGGGGATGCAGGGCCACCAATGCAGGTGGCACTGCATTGCTAAGAGCTTCGCAAGAACTGCACTTCACAGTACAAGCACCACTTGAACCCACACACTTCCATCACGAACGCTCAGATATACTAGACATAGTACTCACTCAAAACATCGCACACAATGTTGTGATTGACAATCTGGAGGATTTATCCTCATCAGATCATTCTCCGATTGCCATCACAATAAACAACATACACGAACACAAACAAGCAAACATACAACAATTCATACACTGGAACATATTCAAAGAACACTTAACACAAAACATGCACAACTTACCATACATCGCCTCCAAAGCGGAACTAGACAACGAAGTTGCTAGGTTCACTGAGGAGATACAAGCAGCCATAAACGCAGCCACAAAAACAGTACACACAAATCAAAACAACCCATACTCGCTTCCACAAAACATAAAAGACAACATAAGGCTCCGAAACAGGCTAAAACGACGAGCCAAACTAACAAACAATCTAGACTTAAACACACTAGCAAACAGACTCACGAATACAATCAAAACAGACATAAAAACTCACAAAAACAACGCATGGACAGAATACATCACAACAGTCAACCCACAAAACAACTCTCTATGGAAAATCGCCAAAACGATGCAAGGTCGCAACAAAGTGACATATCCTAACATCCATGGACTGAGAGGAATGGTGTATTCCAGCGAAAAGAAGGCTGAGGCCTTCGCAGACTCGCTGGAATCGCAATTCACCTTAGGCGATGGGGCCCAGGATATAGATCACGAGGCAACCATAGAGAGAAACTACAGAGAAATACTAACTTACGAAAACGAACACCAAGACGACGAAACACGACCAACAAACACCGCAGAAATTGCGCAAATTAAACCAGAAAAAAGCACCCGGCTACGACAACATACCAAACAGAGCACTAAAAAACTTACCACAAACAGCCATACTCAAATTCACTTACATAATAAACACAATACTTTCACTAAAACACTTTCCAAAATCTTGGAAAAAAGCAAAAATAATACTAATCCCTAAACCTCACAAAAACTTGATCTTTCCTCAAAACTGGCGACCTATCAGCTTGCTCTCATCGCTGAGCAAGCTGACGGAGAAGGTTATGTTGGAGAGATTAAACTCACACATATCACAAAACAATCTGATCCCAGACGAACAGTTTGGGTTCAGAAAACAACACAACACCGAGCTCCAACTTGCCAGGCTTGTTGAGGAGGCGACTAGAGGACTGCAAAGACGGGCATCGACCGGAGTTGTAGTCCTTGACGTCGAAAAAGCCTTTGACAAAGTATGACATGAGGGACTCATACACAAACTAGACAGACTACACAATCTTCCACCTCCACTAACTCAACTCATAGCCTCATTCCTCAAACACAGATCCTTCACTACACAAATAAACACAGCACTATCCACCACAAGGCGCATAGAGGCAGGAGTCCCCCAAGGCTCTCCTCTGTCGCCTACGCTATACTCACTATACACAACAGACATACCTAGACACCCAAACACTAAACTCTCCATATACGCAGACGACACATGCATATTCTCAACAAACAACAATCACACAAGACTCAAAAATCACATACAACAACACTTAGACTCCATATACGAATGGGCAGAAACTTGGAATATTAAAATTAATGAAGAAAAAACACAGGCCTTGCTCATAACAACTAAACGTAATAAACCTATTCCAAATTTAAATCTCGAAAACTCAGTAATAAGATGGTCAAACTCTCTTAAATATCTAGGGGTAACCCTAGATAGCAAACTCACTTTTCAAAAGCACATTCAAGCAACAGTAAACGAAGGCATTGCAGCCAAACAAGCTTTCTATCCATTAATTAACAGAAATAGTAAAATGTCACTAAAGAACAAACTAATACTCTATAATCAGATAATAAAGCCCAAAATTCTATATGGAGCCATAGTGTATACACATGCATGCAAAACAAACAAGAAAAAAACTTCAAACATTCCAAAACAAAACACTTAGACAAATTGTGAACGCACCTTGGTACGTTCGCAATGCAGACATTCACAACGACCTCAAAGTAGACACAATAAACACATATCTGGCAGGCAAACACACAATATTCTTAGAACAAGTTCGCAACCACACAAACCCAATCATACGAACACTATTCAGCAGAGTAGCACATCCAAACAGAACAGTACATAAAAGCTTACTACTCCCACCAGAGCACTAAATCACATTCACATTACACAAAGAAAAAATGAAAAAACCCAAAAAAATAATATCAATATCATTCTATCTTCAAAATTTAAAATTTCCAAAAACTTTCAAAATTTTCAAAAACTCAAAATTTTCAAAATTTCTAAAAGGTTCGTTCTTTTTCGAAAAATCAAAAATCTCAAACTCAAAAATTTTTTCAAAATTTTAAATCAAATTTTTTCAAAATTTTTCAAAATATACTAAATCACACATTTCACTAACAAGACTAGAATGATTCAAAAACAGCTGGAGACGAGAGCATCGCTGATGCCCTAGGCCGGGTTCCCGCCTAAAAACGGGGGTGTACAGGCATTAAGGGACTGCACGGGGTAGCTCGCCGTATGGGCTCCATGCGTAGAAGTAGAGTCAGGGGGTAACATCCTGCGTATCACGTGCAGTTCTTTCCTGGGGTGATCGTTTTGGACTTGCGGAGAAATCTGCATAATCCAAAGCGATCAGCCTCGCCTAGGTGTCTACAGTTATTCTCTTGTCTGCTTAAAATCGCAAAATCAAACAACACTCGCTCCTTCACTAACCGGCATCAAGAATCCAACAACAACGAGGACATATCCAACGACATCCTAGGAACCAAAAGACGACACGTAAACCAATAACGAAAAACAACATGGACCAAGACAGTGCAAGAGTCAGTGTTGCCAGAGCGGCAAAGCCAAAAATCGCTACAACCTGGTGTGAAAAGTCGCTACTTTGTCGCTACTTTCTTCTGACGCAGACAGAGGCGTAATATACTAAAAAAAAAAAAAAAAACACACGTGTTGTGCTTTTTACAGAATAGGATTTTTTTATTTTACTGCATAAAATTGGAAGGGAAAAATAGTTAATAAAAACGTAGGAAAAACAAAATAGTGTTTTCACTAAAACTAACAACATAACACACAACACATCAAAAACTAATTTAATTAGTCACTACCCAATAAGAAAAACGTTGGACAAAATACAAAACCAATCATTGTAGTGTTTTGATTATCATGTATTAGTTAAAGATTGATTAGCAGTTGGTATAAAGTATACTGCCAATAGCAGAAGGTAAATGCACTAAATTGCGTTTAGGCAGACGAACACACAAATTATGGAACATGGAATAAAAACAAAAGGTTTTGACCAGTACGATCGATTTCGGGAAAGTCCCGGACCACAACTGATGCGAACTAATCCGAGCCGAGCCGATAGAGCAGTCATGACAGTGGCTACCGGTTCCCAATTATAATTTGAATATCAAGATAAATACGATAATTCGAAATCGCAAAACAATGATTAACAAAACTTCCTAACCTAATTCAAAATTCGAAAAAGTCGCTACAAATAGGCTTGTTTTTGTAAATCGCCGCTACGTCTCACAGTAATCAAAAAGTCGCTATTTTCGCGACAAGTCGCTACGAATGGCAACACTGGCAAGAGTGCTCAGCGCACTAGCACAATGGAAACTCACACTAAGCAATATGGAACAAATTCATTATCTCGCAAACCACAATTTTTTTTAAAAATCGCTCGAACCCGTCGATTTTGTTTTTCGATCGCGCATATTCTGACATAAAATGTAGATATACAGGGTGTTCCAAATTAGAGTGCCAGAAAAAATATTTTTTTATTAAATGGAACCCCCTGTATATTATTGCATATTTGGTTTTTGCGGAGAATTCTAGACATATTTCATGAATAATGTCCTATACCTATCTCCAACTGTTTTTGAAATATTGACAGTTGAAAATCGACCATTTACTAAGTTTGACAGCCTGTGAAATCTAAACGGCTAAAGATAGAGCAAAATGGTTTGCACTTTCCTATCTTGGTTTTTCATAAACTATCGTTTGACACTAACTTTATATTTAACCAGAGGTTAAGAAATTCTGGTTAAATTTAACCTCTGGTTAAACCTAAAGTTAGTGTCAAACGATAGCATGCGGAGTAGGAATAGGAATAGGAGTTCAGTGCTTTAAAGAAAGCTCGGTCTAGGGGCTGTAAAACTGACTCGTGTGACTTGGCAAACAACAGTGTGACATATTCGTTTCAGCGAATTCTAGTATTTCAAACGGTCACATGTGAGGCGTGACCCTGCCTTCCGATCCACGGGAATTTGCCATTTGAGTCCCAAAGGCCACGCAATTTCACACTATGCATATCTCTCTAAAGAAAGTAATGATCCCACTGTTTCCGAAAATGCTGGAAAAATTAAAATTACTTTGTCCGGCAACGATGCATTTGATTTATCAACAACTTTAGGTACTCCAAATGAAGAGGAATCTGAAACTCCTGGAAAAAGGCTGGACAGTATATGTCCTGTACCATCAACCTCAAGGGACAAAAGAGTTCCGATAACAAATAGAAATATTGTGGTCCTAATAAATTTAAATTCCTATAGTATTCCGGCCGGTCAGATCCGTATAATGGTGGCTTCCCACGGCCCGTGATATCGCAGGCCGGGCCGCGCCAGCTCGCGCCAACACGCCGTGGGAATGGTGCCGTCCGAGGTCGCCCGGAAAGATCCGTGTTTGCGCGCCCGATCCGCCGCAAGTCGGTAACTTCAAAGGCGCGGCCTGGCCTGATCTGTCGCGGCCTGGCCTGATCTGTCGCGACCTGTCGGTGTCTGTTGTTATCTGTGATTAGGGTTGATTTTTGGGTCCATTTTCCATTTTAATATGTTCTGCCAAGACCTATAGCTGGACGCCAAATGTCCCGATTTTCAATCAAGAATCAAATTTGCCGCAAAACAAAACGGCCATCGAAAAATGAAATTTAATTTTTAGTTCCAGCACAAATTTAAAAAAATATTCTAATGAT
>JAEQML010050972.1:0-46512 GCA_016904865.1 Pissodes strobi
CCACTATCAAGGTTGTGGGGTCTAATCAGAAAGACAAAACTGGATGACGCTCTATAATATGGAGAGAGTCACAATAGATCCGTCGGGTCGCGGTGACAAGTAGGCTCAAAGGCCATCTCTCCCAATCTGTAATCTGTAATCTGTAATCTTCTAAGATAACTTTGTGCCGTTACCTCTTCCTTCATTGGAAAGTAACTTTGGAAGCAGCCACACTACGTCAATAAATAATCATCAAGAAGGAGTAGTTAATATTTCAGCGGAAAGTAGCTTTTCAGGAGAGATTACTTTTAATAATTTGACGAACTGTACAATTAATTTAAGTCGTTAAATTTTTAATGTCATCTATTATATTGTTTTTTAATAAAAAAAAACTTTTCAGGATGGATTACTTTCAGTAATTTGACGAACTGTACAATTAATACTAGTTGTTAAGTTTTTCATTTCATCTATTTTATTGCCGTAAAAAATGGAAATATATGCTTTTCTTCCTAAAAAATCAAATAAACGTGTTAAAAAAATCGTCCCTATGTAAAAGTCTTAAGAAACTTAGAGGGAGGAAAATTGTTGTTTACAGGGAGGAAAAGACTTTTCTTCCCAGGGAGGCAAAAACATTTTTCTCCCTCGTTTCGGGGTCGAAAATGACGTTTACATAACCTAATAAAAATATAACTGACTCACATGTTATTAGTATATTTATAGGCTCACATTATCTCGGAGGTAAAAAGTTTATTCCCGTTCCTTTATAGGAACTCTTCCTTATAAATATACTCTAGTACATCCTGAATATTTTAAAACCAGATCTTCCCCTTTATACCCCATTTCAATAGCAGCGAAATAAAAATCAAGGTTATCCACCCTATCTCGCAGGACAAAACATTCAAAACAACTTTTAATCTAACCAGTCCTGCGACGAATAACCCTCCTTCCAGGAATTCAATCAGGCTCTCCGTAGGATAATAAGGGCATACAGGCCCGGATTAGAACAATATTTACGTCAGTAGTTTTAATGATTTTCAGATCTCGAAGGATTATGCAAATTTTCGGAATTGTACCAGAATGCAAAATAATTGTTTCTAATTTCGAGCTGCAAGAGTAATGATTGTTCAATAATGTACTCTGTCGCTCTAAAGAAAACAGCTATCTAATGGAAAATTTAAACCTAAAATGGAATTATTGCAGATAAACACATATTATGTGTCTAAATTGTCTCGTGACAGCAAATAACTATGCACCAAACTCATATGATTAAACTGGATTCCATCCAATGGATCCCACGCAGCATTATAAGCGACCAATGATTAGGAGCACATATCATTATACATTCTTAATTGAATGACCTTATAATATCACTTGTAAATACTTCTAGGTTTAAAGTTTAATGATTGAAATATCATGAAAATATTTTTGCCGACAAACGATATATTATATATGTCGTAGTCTCATGGTGAAATCCGCCTTTTCATGAAAAGACTAGTCATATCATGAAACGTCGGCATATTATGTAAATAAATGAGGCTACATAATCTGCCGAGGCGTTTCTCGAAATCACTACATTCTTCCGGCGGATAGCGTCGTAACATGATCCGACTGAATTTAAAGAACGGCACTTCGTGAAGCGGGCAAAGCGGCTAGATAATATGTTATCTTTATTTGTGGAAGGCATGGAACAAAATACTGGAAAGGAGTTATTTGATGGACACTACAATGAATACTATAGGCAGTATCCAAATAAGCCACCATACAATATGCAACAATTAAAAAAGGTATGTATTAAAACTTTAACAATATGTCTTCGTGATGCAATCAATTTCTCGCAAGAGCTCTTGTGGTGTAGAGGTTTAAATCGTTAGGTCTCACCTGAAAAACACGGGTTCGAACCCCGTTGCTTTTTTTAATTTTTTTGATTATGTTTCTAAACAGCTTTTTTTCTTGATTTTGGGTATGTGTTGGGTTAGATTGAGTTAGCACCTGGTTAGTTTCCTTTTCTTGAGCTCCCGTAGCGAGCGAAGCGAGCGGATGGCCATGCGGATCGACCAATAGAAGAGGCCGCCTGTAAAGGATCTTAAAATGCGTATAATCCTACCTTTAAATACCAAATTAACATACGCCATTCAAACATAATGTGTCTCTTCGTGGGCACTTCATGAAACGGGAACGCTCAAAGTTAGGCAGGTTGTGTTACACACAATACGCCGCCGTATTATGGGTTTTTCATGAAAAGCCTTGTCTGATGATGTAGCTTCATATTTTTACACAACATGCCGACGCTTCACGATGTGACTAGATTTTTCATGAAATGACGGATTTCAGTATAAGACTACGACATATACATTGATATAAACATTTTTTGAAATCTTATTAAATTTTGATGATATGGATGATATGGATTTCTTATTTTTTTATAAGAGTAAGAATAAGTAAGAGTAACTCATGATTGCTAACAACATTCGATGAGACGTTTTATTATTAAATACATTTTATTAAAAATAAAAATATAGATGCGGTATAATACAAATAAATATGTTTAATAAAATAAAACAAAAACAAGGTACCATTGCTCACAAAAAAAACTGGTACAGGAGATAAATTGAAAATATATTGTTTCTATACTATCAGGAAAACCTAAGCAAATATTGAAAAATAAATGACAAGAAACACAACATTTCTGGCTGATGTATGAGTGTTGCAGGTATTCAGGTATATGGTAATTAAGCTCAGGTGTTTACAATTATTACAATGAAAATAAATGTCGATTTTTTAGCATCTCTTTGTAGCAAAATGGTTCTTGTTTAGGTTTACCACAAATATTATTATTTTATTTATATTTTCTATTTTGCAATAAATAGCAATTATCTTATTTATTTTTTCAATTTTACAATAAATAGCATTCTAATTTTCAGAGTTTTCTTTGATTTGGTGGCTGTTAAAGATACGACTTACTGTTATGTTACAAATAGAAGAAGAAGTATGAAACGCTACATTCATTGTTATATTAATCAAAGTTAAGGCATTCGCATTTACCCCTTGGCATAAAACTTAGGATTGTAGGAAGTATAGTTATTGCTCTTCGAGATCTAAATTCGCTCATTTCATAATTTTTATTTTTGACAACATTGTGGTTTTTTGGCAGCAGGTAACTTTTCCCAACTTGATGCCTAAATGTCCATAGCTCATCGTGATAGGGGGGGCATTAGCGACACCCCTGCCAAACCCTATTGCGGGATAAGTATCAGCACAATACTGGAAGAACTCAATGACAAAGTTTTTAGTAAAAGATCTCAACATTGAACGGAACTATATGGAATGAGGTCAGCAAAAATACTTCTGGGGAATTATAACCAAAAGGGATCTAACGACTGCATCAACTTAAGTATAAACAAACTCAGAATACTAATAGAGCATTGCCGGTTTAGAGGACACCTTAAGAAGCTCGAATTAGTAGAGGAAGAAGAATGCAGATTCTGCGAGGAAGAGGACGAAACCTCTAATCATATTCTATCAAAATGCAGCAATACCCTCCAAAATCGGAGGGCGCGACAGCCTATAGAATAGATGAAGAAGATATACCTAACTTGAAGCCAACGGACATCCTAAACTTTTTGAAGGCCATAGAACTGCAGGAACTGCTATAGCCGATGAGATACCCTGAACGGCTGAGCAGGAGGAGCATGAACATACAATACAATAGAACGTTGAAAAATTTCCAATGTGAAATATTACTTCCTTTGTTGTTGATACTTCAGACTTACAATTCGCTATATTTTGTATTTAGTCAAACATAATTTTTATTTTGATCTTTTTGTGCGATTGTTCTTTTTTTAAGTTTTCATCTTTATAGGTAGAATCCAAAAATTAAAATTTTAAGCAGTTATTGTTCATTTCTCATATACCTGTTTTTTATTGCTTTAACTTTAAAATTTAACATTTTTAACGTGGAAATAGTCACATGGAGTCTGACTACTGCCAGTGAGAGCACGCCGAAAGGGTTAAATCCCAAATATCATAACAGTAAACCAAAACTGATTTTATGGGACATTAAAATCAACTGTTAAAAAACTATCATTGATGAGACAGAAGACAGGATTAGCGTCTAAATATATAGCGCCCGTTCTTCCTAAGAATATGAAATTTTCCACATGGCCTCTTATTACAGAAAAAATAAATTTCCTGTACTAGAGCTTTTAATCAAATAAGTAAGACATATAAGTAAAATTCTTATGAGTTATTAATTTTAATTTGTCAGCGATTGTGAATTAAAATATAAATTAGGGAAATATTAATAAATATCTTAATGTTGTTCTTTAGTTTATGATACTATTTACGTAATAGTGCACCAATACAAACCTGTACATGTTTTATGATGTGATATGTATATGAAAGATTTCAGATAAAATTTTGAAGTCATTATCAAAAACATATTAAAATAGGAATGTCATACATTTTACCAATTCCAAGGCCTCTTCTTTTGTGCGAGTGATATTTTCCTCCCTCCATGAGGATGGACGTCTTGAATCTTTATGCTTAACTAGTAAGTGAGAGCACTGGACTTGATCAGGACCAGAAGACTGTACAGGTTCGGCAGGTTTATCAGGAACATCCCATTGAGACTCCTTTGTATAAATGTTTAAATAGTAATGCTGGCCTAGGAAAAAGAAACAAATAAACAATAAATACTATTATACCAGGCAAACCATTCTGCGTTTACTAACAAAAATTGATTTACAAGTTTTACATTTTCAATGCATTACTATTAGTAATGAAATACATCTTTTCATGAATTACCAATTTCGAATATTAAAATTGTACCTAATTACTGATTACATATTGCTGGTGCTGACCAGATTAAAACATTAACCAAGGTTTAGACAGACACAATTATTGCCAGAGCGTCGATTTTAAATCCCAGTCAGCGTAGTGACGAGGAAGACAATAATAGGGTAATAGTTTACTACCTAAAATGCAACTGTCTGTCGGATACGACACTTGACATTACATTTATGAGTGATTCTCTGGCATTTTTACATTGTCAAGACTGCAAGAAAAAAAAATGTTTTTCAATTAGGTTTGCAACTCGTTGATCCTAAAGGTTGTACTAATGGCTTCTGGCTTCTAGCTGGGTAACAAAATATCTTGTAAAAGTTATGAGATAAAGTTGGAAGAAACTTGTCATGTTGAAGACATTCGTCATTACAGTCTTTTATGTTTTTCTGCATAAAAAAAGTGTGAAGTCTTTATTATATTTATTATTGTGCGTCGTACATATAACCAGTGTATGAGCATATAATAAAAATGTGCGTAGCAAAAACCAATTTTTGTTTCTTTACTATAGGGAGGTGAATATTGCTAGAAAATATGCAGAATTTTTTAATAACATTATTGGTGTAAGTCTTTTATGTTTTTCTGCATAAAAACGTGTGATGTCTTTATTATATTTATTATTGTGCGTCATACATATAACCAGTGTATGAGCATGTAATAAAAATGTGTGTAGCAAAAATAAATTACGCTTTCTTTACTATAGGGAGGTGAATATTGATAGAAAATATGCTGAGTTTTTTAATAACATTATTGGTGTACTGAATGAGGTATCGCCATTTCTAGAAAGGCTTATAAAACCTAAATACAAGGAGTGGTTTTGTGGAAATGTACAGTTAGCCATAGATATGAGAGATTCACTATACAGAAACTATAAGAAAACTGGGTTGATCAGTGATGGGAGCAAATATAAGGAGGCCAGAAATAGGGTAGTAAAAGTTATGAGAGGAAAATAGAAATTTTTATCAAAAAAAATTGATTTACAAAAACACAACCCAAAAAAGATGTGGGAAACACTAGGACAGTTAGGTAGCAATAAAAAAAAAGAAACAAAAAATTGATAAGGTTAAAATTTATTTTTTTATTTATTTATTTATTTCTTCAACATTCACTATATCGTACAATCAGGCAATATACATTAGTTTCGTCACATTATTACAGTAGAAAAGAAAAATTACATTAAAACTATAAACTATCATTAAAGTCATAAAAGTGATTAAAACTTGTGTACCTATAACTAGCTTAAATACTACATCCTAATTAAAAAAAGGGTTATCCAACATCCAGAGAGGGTTTTAAAAAAGAAAACTACACACTGGGACTTCACATGATAAAATTACATTCAAAAAATTCAGACAGTGAATAAAAGAAATGCTGGAGCAATAGAGCTTTTAGTTTAGATTTAAAAAGAGTCATAGACTTAACATTCTTAATATTAGAAGGTATATGATTATAAATTTTTATAGACAACACATAACAACTATTTGCTGTATGGGATAATCTGTATTGAGGCACACGAACTGTATCTCCTGATCTTAATACATGTTCTTTATACACATCATCTGAAGATAGATGTATGTACTTAAATTGTTTTTAACATAAATCACACTCTGTAGAATAAATACTGATATAACTGTCAATATCTTTAGTTCCTTGAATAAGTTTCTACATGAAAAAGATATTTTTTTAAATGTTATTGTTCTAATAATTCTTTTCTGGGACAAAAGAACTTCATTAATTTTATTGCTTCCTCCCCAAGTAACAATGCCATAAGATAAAACAGAATTTACATTAGCATGCTGTCAATTTGCTTTTTCCAAGTTAACTGGGCATCCATTCGTACCCCCAAAAACTTTACTGAGTTCGATTGCTTTAAAAATCCTGCGTTTGACTGTACCAAGATGCTATAATCAAGGGGTTTATTACTAAACAAAAGACATTCAATAAGAGAACTTGAGAAGCAAAACATGTCTATGTCTTCAAGAATCGAGAGGCTTAAGCATGAAATGCTTCTATTGCGGGAGTCGATTTCTTTGCAGAGTAAAAGAAATTCTACAGATTTACCAATTCAGTCCTCCGATCAAGAGCCCTGGAGCGTGTTTGCCATCAACAAAAAGCAAACATTGAGGTAACCAAAATTCAGCTAGGGAATAAAAAACAAATCCCGCCTCCCAAGCAGACCTACAGTCAGCAGGTAACCAAAAGATTATCTGGTGACTTAAGGCACCCAATCATTATTGGTACCGGAACTGGTAATGGCGATTTGGCTGCTGGTGAAAGGCGTCAATGGGTATATCTGGGTCGCTGCAAACCTAACACGACGGAGGACCAAATACTTAACTACATGAAGGATCAGCTGAGTGAGTGAGTTGACGTAAAAGTTACCCTTTTGGAAAGAAATGAGGATGTAGCATCTTTCAAGTTGGGTGTAAAGGATTCTTTGTTGAAGGGATTACTGGATCCTAATCTTTGGCCTGCTGGAACAGCTGTTAAGGAATTTAAGCCTCGCCGTTTCTATGCAAATAGTTCCGGAAATTTTCGTCCAGCAGCAGAGGGCAATCAACGACAATAGAGCAGCTTCCCATCTTATACCAAAATGTCAATGGGCTTAGAACCAAACTTGTTGAATTTCTGTGTTCTGTGACTACTGAAGATTACATGGTTATTGCCCTGACGGAAACAGGTTTGGATTCAGGTGTAAATGACTCGGAAATGTTTGGTGCTAGCTATGCTGTCTACAGAACTGATAGAAGTGCTATCAATAGCCTTAAGCGTAGTCGTGGTGGTGTACTTCTGGCAGTTAATAGTAACCTAAAATCTAGTCGCTTGACTATCGGCGACAGCACTCTGGAAGAGGTTTGGATCTCAGTGATAGTTGACAGTACAAAACGTATTGCGTTGGATGCATATATATCCCTCCATCTATGGATACAGAAGTATACGAGCTACACCTAAATTCAGTTTCAAAAGCCTGTGATACCTTTGAAAATGTGCTTGTGGTGGGTGATTATAACCTATCTGAGATTGTGTGGTCCTTAAGTGATCATCAAAGTGGTCTGATACCAGGCAATTTAAAATCACCCAAGTCAATCCTACTCTGCGATACTGTTTCGTTTCTGGGTCTATCTCAGTTTAATGGTGTGATGAATTCTCACTCAGGTATCCTTGATCTTTGTTTTGCAAATTTTGAAATCCATTCATTAAAAATAACTGAGGGTTTAGTCGCTAGTGACCCTTATCATCCGCCATTAAGCATAGTGATAGATTCCAGGAATATATATTTAAAGCCTGCTAATTACTCTTATTATGACTTTAAAAATGCTGATTTTAATTTAATTAATAATTACTTAATATCCTTTAACTGGCAATCAATCCTTAATGATAATTTAGATGTAGCAGTGGAAAATTTTTATTCTGTGGTTCAAAACTGTTTTAATCTGTTTGTACCACTAAAGCAATGCCTTTTTGACTCTAACTTTCCACAGTGGTTTACTCCAGAACTTAAAGCAATAATTTTCAGGAAAAAGCTTGCTCATAAAAAGTACAAGCAGGTTAACAGTTACCAAAACTATTCAGACTATAATTGTTTAAGACAACAGTGTAAGGTGCTGACCCGAAATTGTTATAATCGGTATATTGTTAATGTCGAAAACTCAATAAACAGTAACTCTAAATTTTTCTGGAAATATGTAAAGTCAAAATCAAATCAGGGCACAGTCCCTAAGCAAATGCAATACAATTTGGAAAAGGCCGACTCGGGTCAAAGAATTGCTAACCTTTTTGCAAACCATTTCTCTTCAGTTTTTAACCGTAGGAAATTGGTCGACAGTGAGCCAAACTTTCAGTTTTCCAAACTTTGCTCTATTTCTAGTGTTGTCATCTCCCCTTCTGAAATCCAAGGTACTAACTGAACTTGATACTAGTAAGGGTGCTGGACCGGATGGGATTCCCAATTCCGTGTTAAAATGTTGTGCTCATTCCTTATATTTGCCTCTATACTATTTATTTAGGCAGTCCCTCGCTTCTGGGTTTTTCCCGAAAATATGGAAGATATCACATGTTACACCCATTCATAAGACTGGCCAGCAAAAGTGATGTGAAAAATTACCGACCCATTAGTATTATTTCAGCAATTCCAAAACTATTTGAACATATAGTTGAAAAATCTCTGAACAACTGTTTCAAAGAAATAATTGTTAATCGACAAATTGGGTTTATTTCAGGTAGATCAGTAGACACCAATCTGTTGGAGTATGTTACTTGCATTGCTGATTCTTTTGATATGGGCGCGGAAATACATGCTATTTACACGGACTTGATAGGGTGAATCACTCAATTTTGCTATCTAAGCTTTTAGGTTATGGTATTACCGGTGGATTGCTTTCTTGGCTGACCTCATATTTGGATGGAAGACAGCAACTGGTTAAGGTTGATGGTTACTTCTCTCCTCCTTTTTTTAACAACATCTGGGGTTCCCCAGGGATCTCACCTGGGTCCCCTTCTCTTGAGCCTCTTTATTAATGATCTTGGTGACCAGTTGTCTTCCAAATACTTGCTTTTTGCTGATGACATGAAGTTGTATGCCAGTATTAAGAGTTCTCAGGACATGGCAATTTTGCAGAGTGATATTTCTATAGTATCTTCTTGGTGCTCAGATAATGATATGTCATTAAATATTGACAAATGTTGTGCAGTCCAATTTACTAGGTCTCTTAGTTCCATGTATGCACCTCTTTACAGTATTGGCCATAATTTGCTTAGGACTGAGTGCGTTGTAAAAGACTTAGGAGTATATCTTGACTCCAAGCTGACATTTTGTAATCATTATGAAAACATTATAAACAAAGCTAATAGGATGTTAGGATTTATCAAACGAATCTGTAAAGACTTTAAAAATGTACATGCTGTTAAAACATTGTACATATCTTATGTTAGGTCTATATTGAAGTGCTCTTCTATAATTTGGGCTCCATATTACCAAATTCACATTGATAGACTTGAAGCAGTTCAAAATAAATTTTTAAAATTTGCGAGATATGTTTTAACAAGGAACAATATAATTTTATCACAGGACCAGATCATGTCATATTTGGGCATGTCCACTCTTGCAAATAGAAGGGCATACTTCGATGTATTCTTTGTTTACAAGGTTCTTAACAACATCATTTGTAGCATTGAATGCACTATGTTATTTTCTATTAGAGTTCCTCAGTTCAATACACGAAGTCATGACCTTCTTCATGTGCCGTATTGTCGTACTTTGTATTTGCAATATTGTCTTGTTAATAGGATGGCTAGAAATGTTAATAAGTTCTGTGTTAGGTTGGATCTTGCTGTTTCCAAAGTTAAATTTAAAGCTCTTGCACAAAGAATAATATTTGAGGTTAGTTAAGTCCTAGGTATAAGTAGTGTTTACTGTTTAAACTTAAAATGTATTTTTATACGTAAATAAATAAATAAATAAATAAATAAATAAATAAATTCAGATTTGGACAGATTTAAAGTTATTTAAGCTAAACCTTTGCATAAGTTGAGAGCACTCTGAAGCAATAAAGCTTAGGGATTTTTTATTAGTACTGGCCAAGACCACTGATACATCATCTGCAAACAAGGCTAGCATGAACCTTCTAGCTATTTCGGTCGATCTAATTGTGTTTATAAAAATTAAAAAAAGTAAAGGTCCAAGGACACTGCCTTGTGGCACTCCCCTCTCAACATAACGAGAATGAGACTCCCACTCCCCATTGCTTGTTATTACCTTTTGTGTGCGACTAGAAAGATATGATGACAGCCAATCATAGGCCAACCCCCATACCCCACATTGATAAAGTTTACCCTTTAAAATAATATGATTAACCATTTCAAAAGCTCTCGAATAATTAAAGTACAATCCCATTACCAGTTGTTTATTCTCCAGAAATTTCATGATATTATTAAGAGTATGAATTATTGCATCTTGAGTCGATCTCCCGTTTATAAAGCCAAATTGATTTTCATATAGTAACTTATTTTTAGATAGAAAAGTAGTAAGTCTTTCATGAAAAGCCTTTTCATAAATTTTAGAAGAAGATGAAAGTAAGGAGATTGCCCTCTCTGTCACCCTTTTTGTAAATTGGCTTGATAAGTGAAGGTTTCAAAATATCTGGAAAAATTCCATCAGTAAAAGAACAATTTATTAAATATGTCAAAATTGGGACAATGAACTTACTAACATGTTTAAGTACAGAACAAGGAACCCCATCCCAACCTGCGGAATCTTTCCTTGAAATTACATTAATTATACATTCAACCTCTGGTACGGTTACCGGAGATAAGAAGACAGAATTTGCACAGCTAACTGCATTCATACCACTCACAGCATTGCCGCTTTGAAGGTTCTCTAGAGAATCTAGAAAGTAGGTATTAAAAGAATTAGCAGCATCCTTATAATTTTTAATTTCATTGGGGGTCATTGAATATTTCTGGATAATTTTTGTTTTTCTTTATACTGACTTCACTGTTAATTATGTTCCATGTTGCCTTTATTTTGTTATTACTATTCAGATAAACTTGTTCATTGTAATTGTATTTGCAATTTCGAATGTTCGTCTTATGTTTTTTTAATTTAGCCTTATAAGGGGATGTTATAAGTTAGCCTTAATGGGGATGTTATAACGACATCAGAAGATGCAGCTGAAAGTTTAAATAAATACTTTGTAGACAGCATAAATGGTATCATCGAAGATATTGACAATTCCAATTTAAGCACATCTAGAGACAACCACGGTAGCTCTTTACCACAAAATAAATTGGATAATTTTCGTTTAATTGATTTTAAAGAACTAGAAAATGTTGTTTTTGCATTACCAGATAAAGGGAGCCCTGATTGACATAACAGCGGAATTCTTAAAAAATACTTTTCAGTATATAAAAAAGCCTCTTCTTAACATAGTCAATACGTCATTGGAAACTGGCCAAATTTCATAACTACTAAAGGCGTCAACAGTTGTACCTATACAAAAAATAAAACGTTCAGTGGAAGCCACTGACTTACGGCCAATAAATATGTTAGCTACTATAGAAAAATTATTAGAAAGAATCGTATATCAGCAGTTAATAGAATATGTACAGGAAAATAATATTTTAATGATAAATCAATCAGGCTATAGAAAAAATCATAGTTGTGAGACGGCCTTTCAAAATACATTGTATGCCTGGAAATTGTTGTTGGATGACGACTATGCTATTGTGGCTGTATTTTTGGATTTGAAGCGGGCATTTGGAACCCTAAATAGGAAAAAGCTTACAGATAAGTTAGAAAACTATGGTGTAACACAAGGTGCTTTAACATTCTTTAAGAATAACTTAGAAAATAGAAGTCAGGTAACAAAATTTAATAATGCAACTTCATCCAAGGTATCTATCGAGTATGGGGTGCCACAGGGTAGTACTCTTGATCCTCTTGTGTTTTTGTTATATATTAATGACATTGCCACGGTGGTTGAAACATGTTCTATACATCTGTTTGCGGAGGATACTTTGTTATATTTTCATTCAAAAAACTTAGACAATTTAATACATACAGTTAACCTAGACTTAGATAATTTACATGGATGGTTTAATCAAAATTTACTAAAATTAAATGTTCAGAAAACTAAATTTATGCTTATAGGTAGAGATAAATATCAAGAGGAATTTAATTTATGCAACTTACAAATAAAAACATCTAATAGTACTATTGTTAAAGTTGAGCAAATGCGATATCTTGGTTTTCTTATTGATAAGCACCTCATTTTTAAAGAAGATATTCTTGTCATCGATAAAATTACTAAAAATATACATTTTCTTTCAAAGATATCAGCATCTCTCACTCAGTGGTCAAAAATTACTATTTTTAACAGGTTGGTTTTACCTTAGTTAGTTTATAGCTCTGCTATATTATATGCAGCTAACAAGAACGAGATTAACAGATTACAAAAACTTCAGAACAGAGCAATGCATATTATATTAAGAGAGAGGAGAGATACATCAATAAGAAGTATGTTAGAAAAATTAAACTGGCTCTCAGTTGATAAGGGTGTAAAATTTCAGGTTATGATATTTATATATAAAATTAAGAATGGCTTAGCTCTCAATTATCTTAGTCAAAAACTCATAACTTTTGAATCAGTACATACCTATCCGATGAGGAATAAAACCAATTTTTATGGCACCACAAAAAATAAAAAAAGTACTGACAAGTCACTGTACCATAAGGGCTTACTTGATTTTATTAGCCTTCCACATAGCATTAAAACTTCACAAAGCCTTAATATATTTAAGGGTAGATTAACAGTATACTTCTGGGGAGAGTGAGACATGTTTGGATTTATTATTTTTTCTGTCTTGTAATATTTTAAAATTAATATTGTATTGTATTGTGATTGTTATATAATTAACTTATATTGTATTAAATTAAATACTTATTGATGTGGTTGAAACTCATTGTCAACACATTGATTTTGATGCATTTTAATTATTGTTCCTCAATTATTTGCTTGTTAAATCAGAATAAAATGTTTAAATTACTAAAACTTAAAAATAGGGCAATGAGAATAATTCTCTCTTGCAATAAGTAGTATAGGTATGTCAGTCAAATTGATGTTAGAGTGTTTACAGTGATTTCCTGTTCTAGAACATGTTAAATATAATGTGTTATTTTTTATTTTTAAAATGAGGATTGGTCATGCACCCTCACACCTCTCAAATAAGTTACTGTATAACAATGAAGTTCATAGATACAATACCAGGCAGCAATCACTTTTTCATTCCTCCAAAGAATAAAAACGTTGGGCAAAATTCAGTATTTCATAGGGGACTGGACACATTTAATAAATTATCCATCTATTTTTATTTTTAAGTGACTTTTAAAGTCGTATTTATTGGCCCAGTGAAATGTTTGTATAGGCCTATTCCTATTATTGTTCTGTTGTGATTAATTGTGTCATTCAATTTAGATGTTTTGTTCTTGCTAATATTTTAATTAGTTTTGGTACTTTCTGTATTTCGATTGTCTATTTATTTGTTTACAGTAAATTTAGTACTAGCAATTTGCTAAATAAAGGATTTAATAATAATAATGGTAACTGGAAGAATAGGGAAAATGTGGAATAATTAAAATTTACAAGTTTATCTTTTCTGTAATTTTGTTAAAACGTATAATATATTATAAATGATTAGTTAGTTATAGTTGCATCATATAAATCCACCAAATTTTATTTTGGGATAGCTATATTAGATATATATTTTATTTTGTGAAAAAGGTCGGTAATGACAAAAGGCACGGTAATGATCCAAAGAAGGTAAGAAAGTGTGTAAGTTGTAAATAAAATATCTGATTTCCTGAATAAATATGTATTTCTGTATCAAAACTATAAACAATCGAACTCCAAAAAATAAAACAAAAATGTATACACCTACTAAAGGTATTCTAATCACATCACAAACTGAATGATGCCTTAAAAACAGATATCAGTTTATCATTAGTCTTAAGGTAACATTCTTAATAAACTATCAAGGCGAGCCTATTCCACAATGCTGAAATGTCTACTAGAAATTGGTTTTAGGGGATTTTCTAAAATGTATTTGTATCAGACTTTTCTGGCCAAAACAAATTTTGTTCAGTTCAATCTACGAAAGGTATTTTCAAACTATCTTTAATAATATCTTCTACTATCCCTAGATACCAGTTTGTATCATAAACCACAGTCACCCGATCACCACATTTTATTTCTGCTATAGTCTTACTGCTGCAAGCTTGACTACTTTCCTGTAAAAGACAAAAAAAAACTAAAGGAAACTGTTTTTTTGTATTTCTTATAAGGCTTAGTTGAGGTCCTTTTAGTCTTTACTCTCTTGTTATTAGCCACTTCTGGCAGAGGTGATGTTGACTAGCTTGAGGGTGAGGTTTCTTCGGCCATAAATTTTTCTAACTTTCTCTGTTGTATTTTCTTTAATCTGTATGTCCTGAAATTTACTCCCCATTTTTTTATTCGTCGTTTCTTTTCCGGTGTATTCTTTTATAATAGGTTTGTTCTAGCAGCGATTTCAAACCAAAGCCAAGCCATCCGGGGTTTACGCATTGCAATATAAGTGACACTTAAATCGCTATGCGCAAACTCCGGATGGCTTGGTTTTGGTTTGAAATCGCTGCTAGAACAAACCTATTATAAATGTTAACTTTCCTTCTTTCCTTTTCCTATATCGTTCTTTCTCTCGCTCTGTGCATTTTTATACGATTCTATGTCTTGTCTCTTTTTTTCCCTCTGCCTCCCTTTTTTCTCAGGCTTTTTTTCCGTTGCTCTCATGATTTACCTTGGCCCTTTTCTTTTTTGCTTGTCCTTCTTTTGCGCCATTCTTATCAGCACGTGAGGTGGCGCTAGTAGATCAGCAGTAGTAGATGGCCCTAGTTTTATTTTAAAAGTATTTTTCTTTGGCAAAGCCGATGATAGAACCTCACTACTATTACTATTTTCTTGGGAGGGTTCTTTCTTTGATATTTTCGCTTTGGTTTCTATCTTTTTTATGGTAATTTTCTCTTAGGACTTTTTTCTTTAACTCATACTTTTGTTTCCTATTTAACTCCCTTCTTTTCTGAGCTGTTCTATCATATTTTTCAACTTAGCTTTTATTTAGTTTAGTTGATCGTTATCCATTATGCCCGAAAGTTATAGAGAAGCACCATGCGATCATTACCGTCCCTCTTAAATCATTACCGTCCCCAGGCAGAAAAATCATTCAAAGAGACGGTAGTGACGGTGACGGTAATGACGTTTCAACATGTTATTCCGAGCCAATTAAATTGAGGTTATGTTCTGGCATTTATAAGGTTCACAACACTAATTTGGACTATTTTTACCATTTTATGCAGGTTAGTAAAGCACTTTATTTCCACTAAACTTTGCTTAAGGAATAGGGACGGTAATTACACCAAAAAAATGCTCACCGTACAACAGCAACTCACGAACACTTCGACTGCCAAAGATCAACTAAAAGCAAGTTACCTTGAGGCGGAGCGCGATCTGACGGCAGAAAATCGTATTGGAAGAAGGCGGGACGGTAATGACGTGCAAAAATCTGGACACACTTTCAATATTTAATGGTCCATTACTATCGTCAGATACTAACAAATTTCGACTTTTAAAAGTGTATTACACTATTTACAAGTATAAGAAAGCAACAAATGTGTCTGAAAAATGGTTTATTAGTATAATAATGCAGAAAATAACAATGAGTTTAGTGGGTAGGGACCGGGGACGGTAATGGCATTTGGCCTATTCTCTATATTAGGAGCATTTGATACAAAAGGATCGGCATATTTTAATCGAACCTCCGTTGGAAAGACAGCATCGTTAAAAATCGTAAATTTTTTTAATCATAACTTGTAATTTGAAGTAATAACTCGCCTGGGACTTGAAATGCAAATGTGCCTGAGAATCACTCTTATGACATTTACGGCGCAAGTAATAATAATACCTAACCAAAAGTACTCTAAACTAACCCAAATGAAACATAGCCAAACTAAGCTAACCCAAAGATAACCATAACTAACACAAACCAACCTGGCTAAAGAGCTGCATCTTAACTCTTAAGCAACCAAAAGAACCAAAACTAACACAAACTAACTATTACTCTTAACCAACTTCTGATTTTTAAGTTGTTTAAAAATAATATTGAAAATAAAGTGGCGCTGATGAGGACATATGGCACATTTACGTCAGGGGTAATTGTCTAATAGTCGCACCAAATATATATTTGATTTCAACAAAAAAAAATAAAGGTAACATCTTGTGTTCGACGTTCAAACACTCAATATTTCCCTCTCAAAAAACTTTTCAGATTTTCATCAATTTAAAATAATGAATAGGGTAATGGGTGGAATGTAAATGAAAATAGTTGCCTAAACCATAGTTAATATACAATTTATTCCACTACTAAGACATCTAAAAAAATTGTAATAAAATCATTAAATAATAGCATATTATGCAATGTACATGTAATGAAAGCTATTAACACAGGAGTAAGTATGAGTATTATGTAATGAATGCGAGTGTCTTAATTGCCATTAAATGTGAGTGCATTTAAGTTTGATTGATTATGTCTGTTCGAGTGGACTTAGTTCAGCTCAGTGTTCGGTGGTTAATGCTGCATTGTCTGATCACGAGGCAGTTCTGTGTAAGTTTGTCTCGGTTCCTGGTTTTAAAAAATCAGGGTTTAGAGTGTGTAGACTATTTAGTGAGCGTAGCTATAGTAAGTTTTATCAGTCATGTCTTAGGACCGACTGGAGAGAGGTTGATACATCAAATAACCCTGTTGAGGAATTTCATAGGATTTTGATACAAAATTTTCATATAGGTTTTCCACTCAGAAAAATTAAAACTCGAATTAAAATAAATAATAAAAAACCTTGGTTTACCAAAGGTATTAAAATATCCTCTAAAAATTTACGATCTCTTCACTATATAAGAAAATTTACAAGTAGCTTGACCTTTAATGCATACTTTAATAGGTACCGATCATTACATAGGAAGCTTATAAGGCAGGCCAAGGCTTTGCATTATCAAAACCGTCTAAAAAGGTCGGCCAATAAACAAAAAGAGAGTTGGTCAATCATAAGCGACATAAAACAAAACAATAATCACTCTTCCAAAATACCTAAGACAGACCTTTCACCTGATCTAATTAACAAATTTTACTGCTCAGTAGCGGACAATCTTACCAAAGATATTATTCAAAATTGCGACCCTCTTAAATACCTAAAAAATTATACTAAAGTTGGTGATTCTTTTTATTTTGTCCCTACAGATTTAGATGAGTTAAAACGAGTTATGTCAACAATTAAAAACAAGAAAAGCACAGGAGATGATGGCCTATCAATCAAAATTTTTCTAAATTTACCAAACAGTGTTCTTCTGAGATTGGTACATGCTATTAATTACTCTTGGCAGTTTGGAATTTTTCCTTCATGTCTTAAACTTGCAAAAGTTATACCTATACATAAGGGGGGTGATTCAGAGGATCCATCTAATTTCAGACCAATATCGCTCCTGTCTAGCCTCTCTAAAATCATTGAAAAACTGGTTAAAGACCGTATGTTGACCTTCCTGGACAAGCACCGGGTCTTAGGCTGCTACCAGTTTGGATTTCGGCAAAATAGAAACACGAGTGATGCAATCTTTGAGTTCTTGGGGGGACTTTACTCGGGGATCAATGATGGGGGAGTTGTTGCGGCGGCTGTCTGTGACATTGCGAAGGCATTTGATTGCGTGAGTCACGGAATTTTGTTGCGGAAGCTCTTCCATTATGGATTTAGAGGGGTGGGACTATCATGGCTTGAATCATATTTATCCGGGCGTTCTCAAAAAGTTTGTGTTAGTTCTGCTTAGTCTCAAGTTCTGGAAAATTGTTGGGGTGTTCCTCAAGGATCTGTTCCTTTTGTTCCTAATTTTCATAAATGATCTAACCTTATTGGACATCATAGGCAAATTCACCCTTTTTGCAGACGATACCACAATTTTATGGCATTGCATGGATTATCGGACGCTGACTGAAGTAATATCCGCAGATCTTTTGAAGATTAAATCCTGGTGCAGTTCTAATCTTCTTCTGTTGAACCTTGCTAAGACTAATATTGTATCTTTTTGGAGGTTTGATCCAACTTAATATTACCTTTGACAATCTTTCTATGGAGAGCCAGTCTGAAACTAAGTTTCTTGGACTGACTATTGATGGGAGACTACATTTTGATGAACATATTATGGCACTTGGCAAAAAGATCTCTTCTGGGTGTTATGCTGTTAGACTTGCTTGTAGTGAACTGGGACAGTCCATGGCAAAAACAGTATATTTCGCACTTATTGAATCTAGACTAAGATACGGTATTTGTTTCTGGGGAGCATCAAGCCAGTACTTGCTGAATTCAATTTTCCTTATTCAGAAAAGGGCTGTTAGATATTTGTGTGGCTCGACTAATAGAGATTCTTGTCGGCCTCTATTTAAAAGAGAAAATATTTTAACCTTGTACAGTCTATTTATACTAGAAACAGCATGTCTTATTTATAAACATCGGCAAGAGCTCCAATCTAACAATGTGACCTATACAACATGGCAGAGACATAACCTGCCTCTTCCTATTCCTCACTCATCCTTGGTGAAAAACTCAATTATTTATGAAGGTATTAAAGTATACAACCATATTCCGGAAAGAATCAGGGCCTGTCCCACCCTAAGATGTTTTAAAAAAAAGGTTCAGGGTCTGTTGCTTGATAGGGCTTACTATGGCTTTGATGAGTACTACAGCGATCTTTCTGATTGTTTTTTTTGTGTTTTTTACTTTGTAATGCCGAGTGCAATTTAAATCTATTCTGTGAATTAACAGTTTTAGCGAATTTTATGCAGTTTTAAATTCCATGACTAGATTTGTTTTGATTTTATATTCAATTTTATGTATGTATATGTATTTTTTATATTCTTGTAATACCTACCATGCTTTGTCGAAGAGATAACATCTTATGATAATAAAGCTTATTTGACTTTGACTATGCTATTGATTCTATGACCAGTCATAATAACGAAAAATAAATACTTTAGCTTTCAAAATAAACTAAGTAAATACTAACTACGATTCAAATTCCATATTTCTTTATTCAATGGAACAGGGTTGATACATAAAAGTTTAAAAAATATTACGCACAACTGTCAACACGAATTGTAGTCAAAACACATAGAATAGAATAGAAAAGATTTATTTGTTCCATTGTAAATAAATTACATAGACCTCAGAGAGGTGAAGAACATGTCACACAATTTTAAATATTTGTTACAATAATAATAATAACAATAATAGTACAATATGTTATATCACCAACATGACAAGTACAAAAATTACAATACATAGTTAAAACATTATCACAGAATCACAGTCATTGACATTATCAAAACATAAAATCAACATTACAATCAAAATGAGTACTGAAAAAATTCTCCTACATTATAGAATGGATTTTCAACCAATATACCTTTTAGAGCATACAAAGATTCTTTCTCTGAAAGAGACCTTATTTTATCTGGGATTTTATTCCAGATTTTTAGTAGACTAAAATGAACATTTCTCTGTACAAATGTGTATCTTGATTTGTCTAGTAAGAAATCACTTTTTGTTCTAGTGGTATAATCATGTGTTTTGGCCTCAGTTTTGGCATTTAATTCGAAAAGTGCTCCATTCTGTAATATAAACTTTATTGATTCTACAATAAATAAGTTTGTAACTGTAACGAGTTTTCTTTCTCTAAGTTAAAATTCATTTAAAAAATTATTTGAGAGTTGCAAACATCTTATACAATTTCAATACCTTGCAAACGAGGCATTTAAAATACACAATTACCCACGAAACAAAAATTAGAAATTTTGGAAGCTAAAATGCCATTTTTCATTATTATGACTGGCGCATAAAAAATAGGGTATGCAACTCAAAGACATGAGTATGGGTAATTCCCATACTCATGTCTTTACAGCAATCTAAATGCTCATTGCATACTATTAACTATTATAAGATTGTTTATCTATTACGAGATCTATTACTTAATTTTAATTAAGTTCCCTTTGCTTTGAAATTTTATATCTTTTTTTAGGTCTTGTCAAGTAGTCTAGGTATTTAAATTGTGTCGAATTTTTATACGCGTCACATCTCTAATATTGACAAAAGCAACTTCTCAAGTTAAAATTCAGTCAAATGATATTAAAGTTAGTAGGGAAAAAAATGTTACCTATGGTTTTCTCGAGGGTTTTCTGCTGTTTTTGGTTTTAGCAAAATTGTTTATATATCATATTCTAGTGTCTTTAGGGATTGCAAATATACTGGTGGAGAAGAGAAATCGTATTTTTTTATTTCTTCAAGGTATTATTACGACTTTCAATTTTCATTTCATGGATGGTCCACTGAGGTATGGCCCTCCGCTCGCTACGGGGGCGCAACCAACAAAACCTAGTCAAAACTAACTCAAATTTAAACAAAACAAACATAACCTTAAAAAAAATAAAAAATAATTTCTCTTCTCCGCCAGTATGTTTGTAATTCCTAAGGACACTAAAAAGTGCACATAAAGAAAAATCTATCTAATACAAAAAATAGCAGAAAACCGTATAAGCAAGCAATAATTACCAAGACTTTTTTAACTGAATAGTTTGAACGGTTCCCTCCTATATTGTAATCTGTAGCTCGTTCTTTAGATAATTTATTTTAACCCCAAAATCATTGAATTCTTAGTAATCTAAATTTAGTACCCGAAATGAACCTGTGTAAAATAAAACTCACCGGTAGAACGGCTCAAACGTTTTTCCCATCCAGCAGGTAAGCTTTCGTCGGACATCTTTTGAGGGCGGCCAGAGAGCTCACAAATCACAAAACAGGGCTGTTTGCTTAGCTTGCTTTGCTCGTGTTTTATCTATGGCTTTGCTGTTACCAAAGAAAAAGGTTGTTATGGCTGTTACAAGATTCAGATATATAAGGGGGAACTGTTACAGTTACAGATTTGAGGTTAGAGCCATAGAAAAATATATATAGGGGGAGCATATACTATATATGAGGGGGAGTAGAGCTTAGAATATCGAGCCGCGGTTACAAACCATAATGACAGTTGGGTGGGCGGGACGTTAATTATTATTTGGAGCTGAAGGGAAGGGAGCCCTTGTCAAAGATTTGGAGGGTTTGTTCAAGGCCACCTATAGTTAGGTGGCCTTGGTTTGTTTGAATGTCTTGACCAGAGTACAAATAATATCGAGTAGATTCACTCAGCAAAAATCGTTTCATGTTTTTGGATCAAACGCAAAAGCCGCAGCACGGTAAAAAATTAGTTTTTACTCTACCTGCAGCAGCGAGCAGTCTGTGAGGGGAGATTCAAAAAGTATTAGCTGATGCAAAATTATTTCCTCGGTTATTATTTGATACACGATATTTCAAAGGGCGATTAAGGTAATTTTTAATACGTGATTCAAATGAATAAAACTATGTAATAAAGTTATACAAAATAGTAACGTATACTAAATTCAAAAACATTATAAATAAAGGTAATACCTATTAAAATAATTTATTTGACAGTTTGTAACTTGATTCATCTATTAAAACATGTATAAAGCAGATGGTTCAAAGTACCTGACAAATATTGTGGGAATTTAAATATAAAAAGGACATATTAAGCTAGTAAAGTAAATTTATAGCTTCTTAAAGGTCTTAACACTTCATTACTCGCGCTACGAGTATTTCTCACATTTTCTGCGAAATCGTCAGTTTTCGGAGATGGCTTTGCGAACGGAGCTGTCCTCCACTACTCTAGCTGACTTATTTGGCGTCCTCTTTAACATGGCCAATTAACCGGGTGCATTTCTCAAGTGATTGGCTGCATTTGTAAGAATTTCTCTCATCGCGCTACGTCCGCCGTAGTACTTTTAACATTGAAAATGTTTCTGTTTAGATGTTATGGGGCATCAAATTGCGAAAAAGTGCATGCTATATTTGCCACACATGATGTCATATGCGTGATGAACTACTAACCCAAACTAACCAAAAGTAATCAGAAGCACCAAAAAGAACTAAATGTATCGGAACAGATTAAAAAAATTAAAGTAAGACTAACTCAAATTATCCGAACTTTTGCAGCTAACCAAAACTAACCAAATACATTAAAATTGGTTATAACGTCTCGGATCCGGTTCAAATTACTAAAATAAATTGGAACTAACTGAAACTAACCGAAAGTTGATTGAACAACTAACCAAAAGCACCAAAAAGGGCTAAACCGTATCGGCGACTAACCAAAACAAACCGAAAACATTAAATTTGATTGTAACGTATCGGAGTCGGTTCAAGTGACTAAAATGAATTAAAACTAACTGAAATTAAAGAAATGCCTTTTTAACATTATAATATTTTTTAACATAATTATAAAAAAAAAATAAAAAAAGGTGCGGATATGAAGACCTAAAAAATTACCCTCCACTTGTAGATAGGAAAATCTATTAATATATAACTAGCAATGACGTTGCGGTAGATCATAATTCTAACCTGTTCCGAATTGTTTTAGCCCGTTCTTTCGCTTTTGGTTACTTTTAGTTAGTTTTGTTTTGCCGTTTAATTAACTTTCGGTTAGTCTCAGTTAGATCCTTTTTATTTTAGTCATCTGAACCGACTCCGATACGTTATAATCAAATTTAGTGTTTTTCGTTACTTTTGGTTAGTCGCCAAAGTTCTGCTCGTTTTGGTTAGTTTTAACTTACTTTAATTTTTGTAACCTATTCCGATACGTTTTAGTGCTTTTGGTTACTTTTGATTAGTTTTGGTTTGTCATTCAATCAGATTTCTGTTAGTTTTAGTTGGTTTTTATATATTTTAGAATTTGAACCGGTTCCAATACGTTACGAGTATAATTAATTTTAATGTTTTTGGTTAATTTTAGTTAGTCGCCGAAAGTGAGTTTCAACTTACTTTAATATTTTTAATCTATTTTGATTTATGTTTTCGCTTTTTTGGTTACTTTTGGTTAGCTTTGTTGTTCAATCAACTTTCGGTTAATTCCAGTTAGTTTAAATTTATTATAGTCATTTGAACCGGTTCCAATACGTTATTACCAATTTTACTGTTTTTGGTTAGTTAAGGTTAGTCGCCAAAATTCGGTTAATTTGGGTTAATTTTATCTTACTCCAATATTTTTAATCTATTACGATACGTTTTAGCCGGTTTCGGTGCTTTTAGTTTCGTTTGGCTAGTCATTCAATCAGCTTTCGGTTACTTTCAGTTAGCTCCAATTTATTTTACTCATTTGAAGCGGTTCCGTTACATTATAACCAATTTAAATGTTTTTGGTAAAATTATGTCAGTCGCCAAAATTAGGTTAATTTGGGTTAGTTTCAACTAACTTTAATATTTTTAATCTGTTCCGATACGTTTTAGCACTTTTTGGTGCTTTTTGTTACTTTGGCTAGTTTTGATTAGTCGTGCAATCAACTTTTTGTTAATTACAGTTAGTTTCAATTTATATTAGTCATTTGAACCGATTCCGATACTTTATAACCAATTTTAATGTTTTTGGTTAGTCGCCAAAATTCGGTTACTTTGGGTTAGTTTCAACTTACTTTAATATTTTTAATCTGTTCCGATACATTTTAGCCCTTTTTGGTGTTTTTAGTTACTTTTGGTTAGTTTTTCAATCAACTTTCGATTACTTTCAGTTAGTTGCAATTTATTTTAGTCATTTGAATCGGTTCCGATACGTTATAATCAAATTTAATGTTTTTGGTTAGTTTTGGATAGTTTTGGTTAGTTGTTAAAATTCCGTTCGTTTTGGTTAGGTTTAACTTAATTTAATTTTCGTAACCTGTACCGGTACGTTTAAGCCTGTATTGGTTACTTTTGGCGAGTTTTGGTTAGTCATTCAATCAACTTTCGGTGAGTTTCAGTTAGTTCCAATTTATTTTAGTCATTTTAATCGATTCCGATACCTTATAAATCAAATTTAAGTTAAAAATAAACTAACACGATCTCACACGCGTATGATGTCATGTGTCAAATGTAGCATGCACTTTTTCACGATTTGAGGCCCTATACCTACTAGGATAATAGAAATATTTTCAATGTTAAAATATAAGAGTTGCTTTAAAAACACAAAAGGTCATGTGAAAAATTCGCAATTATTAAAATATAAACGGATTTTTGCTCACGCTAGTGGTGACGGGCATTTTATTTTTGCCGTACTTGTTTTCTTTTCTCACTATTGTCTTTACCCATATTTAGGTAAATAACAAAATTTTAATAAAGACATATTTGTTAAACCGATTATACGTGTAATTGAAAAACTGCATATTATTAAAAAAATATTATAAATCTTAACTGATAGGGTCTTTGGGGCATCTAAAAAATGAAAATCCGTCACCCACTTTTGTAATAATTATCCGCACAAAAATATCTCGCCATAGTAGCGATCTTAATAATTATTTAATTCAACGCGACCCAACAGTACAGAATATCAAGGCGTTTGCACACTGACCGTAAATTCTCCCTCGTAGTGTAGCCACAACTGGCCGCGAACGAGATTGATCCGGATTCGCTTCGAAGGTAAAAACTGTCGGCGAAATTGGAAATTTGTCTCGAGTGAACCTACCGTATATACTTATTTATACCGTGTCTTGACGGTCCAGCCACAGCTCACAGCTTATTCAATAACCAGCTACTCATCTTGCGGCGGCATCCTTTGACTTGGGAAAGTCAAGTGAACATTTTAGAAGAGAGCCATGGCTTAATATTGTTTTAAACGTCTGGGCATCTGAATAATACTTTTGACAGTTCGTTTAATTTAAAATATGATGTTTTATCGTCTAAAATCCGTTTAAAAACGATTTTAAATGGCAAAATTGTATAAAAATCGGAAATTTCCTGTCTTTTTAGGGCGATAGCCGTAGCTTCGGAAAAATTTGTCGTGGATTTTGAAGCGAATATTCATTTTAAATTAAGTTCGCTTCGTGTCATAACATTGCCTGAAAAATCACGAGACCGTGGAACTGAACCGCTCAGGGCACTGCCAGGTAGGCAGGCGTAGTGCCCGACACTGCAACTTTCCGATTTCGATAGAGATGAGTAGCTGGTAGTGTATAAGCTGTCGTCCAGCCACTACCGGCTCGACGAGCCGGTAGTTGTCCAGCGAGTTAGAAGCGTCTAGGTACAGACCCCGGCTGTTTTATTTAAAGCTTCAAACGCTGTGTTATGCAACCAGCATAACACATGATTAAATGCGTATTTCACTACGTTCCGGCAAAATTTCTGCAACGCCTCGGTGGTGTAGAGGGTAGCGTGCTTGCCTGTCATCCCGGCGGCGTTTTTGTATAATATACACGTTTACAGTGCAGCCCCGCCTGCGAGTATTTTTGATTGGCTGCTGTTAATCATACAGCGACCCAGTATTCATAGTTATAATATACGTGACTACAGTGCACCATTAACGTGTATACATTTCGAAGTCTATTTCAGCCGTAGGTACATTTTTTTCCTTTTATTCCTTGCAGAATTACATATCTTTCTTTGTTTTTCTTCAAGTTTATTAAAATTGTTATGATGACACACAATTTTTTTTCGATAAAGTAATTTTTTTTAATTTGTTACTGGCGGCTAGCACCACGGATTCCACTTTGGCTTCCACATGGCTACGAATTATTATGACTTTGCATGGCCCTCCGCTCGCTTCGCTCGCTACGGGAGCTCAATCAACAAGAACAAACCAAAACTAACCCAAGGCTAACCCAAACTAACCCAAAATTTAGAAAAAAGGTAAATTAATAAAAAACAATAAACAAAACATCTGTCGTGACCGACGGGAATCGAACCCGCAGCGCCGGAATGACAAGCAAGCACCCTGCCTACTACGCCATCGAGACGTTGTAGAAATTTTGCTACAACGTAGAGACATGCAGACATATTGCGTCGCGATCTGCACTGTAACCGCGTATATTATTCCTAGGTGCACTCAGGCCGTGTATGATTTATGCCTACCAATAATATTCAATAAAAACGAAGTTAACACTGTATTCATGTATATTATACAAAAACACATCCCGGTGCTGCGGGTTCGATTCCCGTCGGTCGCGAGAGCTTCTTTGTTTTTTTATTAATTTACATTTTTTTCTTAATTTTGGGTTAGTTTGGGTTAGTTTTGGTTAGCACTTGGTTAATTCTTGTTGATTGAGCCCCCGTAGCGAGCGGAGGGACATGCAAAGCCATAATAATATTTTGGGTTAGCCTTGGGTTAGTTTTGGTTAGCACTCGTAATAGAGTAATAATACCCCGTAATAGAGTTTGAAGCTTTAAATAAAACGGCTGAGGTCTGTACCTAGACTCTTCTGTTACTTACGACCACGGTCACGTCACTTTAATAGAAACGGTCGGGGCGAACGGACGCCAGACGCCAGCCAATCAGTTTGAAAAAACGGCACAAAATGTATGAGGGTCTCGCGACAGTGATCATTTTGGCTGCCATCAAGGTCGAATGTTACAAATGGATACTAGCGCCATCTAGTGTAGGTGGCGTTGACTCGAGCGATTCATTCGCGCTATGTCTTCGTGATGCAATCAATTTGCAGCAAGAGTCGTCGTTGTCTAGAAGTTTAGATGGTTGGCTCTCGGCGACTATCGGCGGCGGCCCGGGTTCAAACCCCGTTGCTTTTTTTATTTTTTTTTACGGTTAAGTTCCCAAACAGTTTTTTTCTTGATTTTGGGTATGTCTTGGGTTAGTTTTGTTAGCAAACAGTTTTTTTATTGATTTGGGGTATGTCAAGGGATACGTTTGGGTTAGCCCCTGGTTAGTTTCCTTTTCCTGAGCCCCGGTAGCGAGCGGAGGAGGGCCATGCGAAAAGTTAAATATTACTTATTGTAAAATATATAAAGCAGCTTGCATGTGTTTCCGTAAATGCATCCACAAAGAATCTCCCTTCTTTGAATGAATTTGATGTCTGTATCCTCATTTGTAACATTCGACCTTGAGGGCAGCCAAAATGATTACTGTCGCGAGACACTCGTCAAAATGTCTCAGTCCATCTCGTTCTACAGGAAGGTCTCGTTTTATTCCTCTGATTTCCCATTTACCGGTAAAGCGGGTCATTTAAAATATCATAGAGTTATACCATTCTATAATAGGTATTATTATAAAATGGTTATACTGTTGGGCCTCATTATCATGGTTTGGCATGACATCTCGCTACTTAATTGCCCATTGAATAGAATTTCTGCAAATCAATCGTCTTTCGGATATGTTAGATTTTAGATTTTTTTGGTGTATCACAGAGCCAGCTAGAGCAGGTTTAAATATGATATAAGGAACTTTGTTTAGCATAATAATTGAATATTCCCATTTTTAACTTTTATAGGTTGAAATGGCCGATACCCGACCGAAGACGAATCAGTTGGACTTCCGATTCGTCTTCGGTCGAGTGTGCACGTGTCGGGTATCGGCCATTTTGTTCCAGCTTCATATACATATATGTTAGTTTGGAGACCCATGGGTCTTTCAGGGACTGTGTAGATTCCCCGAATAGGATTCGGACGTCCAGCCGGGGGTTAGAGCCACGTGCATGTACAAGATTTAAATGTGTGTGAATGTCCAGCCGGTGGTGTTCGAACCTTAAAACAAGCCGTGCATGTAACAGTCTGAGCCCCCAGGAGTACATACTCGACACACTGGAGACTCTATAAATAATATTTCTATCCATCAGGTGTAATTTATCTGGGATGGGTCGCCCCAACTCTAACTAAGCCGGATAGAGGTCTTTTCTGGCTGAATTTTCTTACGAAAAAGCATATATTTAATTAAATATATGCGAAAAAGGCCAATAGAGAGTTTACAACTACTACTACTACTATAACCTAGATCATATACTTACGCCTAGAAATAGGACTCCTAGAAGGCTAATACATAAGAATATATAAGCAGATCTACTCACGAAGGAAGAGAGACAAAATATCCATGTGTAAGATAGAAACGCTGAGTTTCGTAGCTTTTGCGCGTGCCTGTCTGTATAAGGGCATGTTGAGTATTAAGTTGAAGGCATTTTTCACAAATAACACCGAAAACGAATTATAGTACTATCAAACACACGGTAATAATAAAAAACACAAGAACTCTTTATAAAACTGAACAACGAAAGTCGAAAAGCAAAGAAAACAAGAACTCATGATGGCCTCCGATCGGGTCCACGTCCTTGCAATCTCGCAACGTTGCCAAGTATAAGATATGTAAAGTACTAGGTTTTAACGTAACACAAAAATTATTAACATAATCAAAAATCTTAGCAAGATATACTTCGAAAATATTAGAGTAAATTTATAATATGAAACAGATTTTAAAAAAATCCGTTTCGGGGTTTACTTCCTACGTTTTTCAGTAGTCATCTAATTAAAATACACATAAAACGGTAAATTTCTCCTAGTTTGGCAACGGTGTTGTTATATAAACTGCATGTAAGCAAGTAAATATAGGTCCTTATTTACATGCCCGCGCAAGCGTATTATCACCCAACCCCTATTGTTTTCTCCCTTTCTCCGTGAGGGACTTCTCACTCTATCAGCCCTCTAGGAGTCCTATTTCTATGTACTTACGTATTATATGATCTAGGGTTGATAATCACCTTATACCTGTGTCATGAGGTTGCAATAATTGCAAATTATGAAAATTTGAATAAACAAATACAAATAGATTTATATTTTATAAGTAAATGGAAACGTGTCCCTTAATTAAAACTTTAGAAAATAAATTAAAGTCTCTAGTATAAATACCCATTTGTTTATTAGGTAAATAATGCGTTTTTAGGGGAACAAAAAATATTACAATAAAACACATTGCAAATCTTAAAAAAAAGTAGGTATATGTACATACAAATTTTAATAAAACAGAGAAATTAATAAAATAAATAACTTCTATTTATCATATTGTTCAATAAAAATTATAAAATGATTGTTTTTCTGTACAATTTTCTTCGAATTGTAATGAAAAGAAAATATTTTTATTTAGCACTTGGCTACTTATAACTAAATTACAAAAAAAATCGACTCTAATTGCGCAAATAAGTAAACAGCCTCCTACTTCACACACAATTCATTAAATTAAAACAGCGTAGGTAGGGATGCAACGATACTAAGAAGTATCGATACTTGCAAGTATTTTGTAGGAATGGTATCGATTCTACTCGATACTTTGAATATAGGTATCGATACTATTATGTATCGAGTACGAGTACACATGCGTCTAGGGACACCGGTACATTCTCCCTTATTCGAACATTCCAACACGGTCGGTGTTGTAATTGAATATCGTACTGCTTGCTGCTCCCCGATTGGATTTAGGTACAAATACTACCGGTAAATAACTGTTTGTGTGAATGGTTGTTAAAAAAGGTGTAAGGTTGGACTGTCGTACAGCATTTTTAAATTTTTTTCCCTGATTTTGGGTATGCCTTGGGTTAGTTTTGGTTAGTTCCTGCTCGTTGAGCCCCCGTAGCGAAGCGAGCAGAGCCATGCGTGAAGTGTTAGTTTAACGATAAAAAAATTGGGTTAGGAGCCGTATTATAGTGGATATACAGCAGCTTGCATGCGTTTCCGCGAATACTCCATATATAACCTAAAACTTACAGGACGCGGCAAACGCATGCAGGACATCGGGTTGCGATATTTCAGTTCGTAGTGCACTTGTGAATGCATGCGATTTAAGGACCTGCAATTGGCAAGTATATGGCCCTCCGCTCGCTTCGCTCGCTACGGTGTTCAAGATAAGAAAACTAACCAAATGCTAACCCAAGCCATACCCAAGAAAACCCTGTAGTATATCAAGAAACACTCGGTATTTCACAAATTAGATCTTTAAAACATCCCGACTAGCCCAAGGTCTAGACGAAGGTTATGTACATTACGCAGTTCACGTAGTGTTATTGTTTAGTTTAAATAAACGCGATACCTGATACGGTCGGCAAGGCTAAGGTTAAAACCTTGTTTAGTCAACCTCGTCAATGCAATGTTTTGATACACGACCGAGCCGTGAACCTATACCAATATACGATATATAGAGAGATAATACAAGACTGAGTAACATTGTTACGTGTACGTAGATTATAAGAATATACATCATGTAGCTTTACCATCTGATGTATTATAGTAAAAGTTAATACAGAACTCTACAGTTACCTGGAGTATGTATTCGATAGTATAAAAGGTGTTCTACATGGCGACCCTGCCATTCGCAACGCGTGTCATAAGTTTATAGTGTGCCGCAGTGAATCCGGTGTAACATGGGCACATCCAACTCTAAGCAGGCGGAGGTCACCGATACTGGTGTGGTGAGCTCCAACTTCATAGTAGAGCAGGATGAAATCAGGATGCCGATGGACATGAGAATAGCGATGTACGCTTTGGTGGCAGCAGCTATGGCAGTCCTATTCTTAAAGCTAAGAGCAGCTTACCGGAAGGGGGTGAATGCGACAGCTATCTCGAAGTATCAGCTCAAAAGGACAGCAGTTGCGGATGAGTAAGACATTTTTTTTTTGAAAAATCTAAGTGATTGCGTGTCTATTGAACAGTGAACTATTTTATTTTGCGATTTTACATTTTTATTCACCGTATTATTTTTTTTTACTATTTATTATTAGCAGAGGAGATCCATTTTTTTAAATAGCAGTGTTTTACCATATCCTTACTATAATCTATATTATTCTTATCAATGTATTATCACTATTATTATCTCCGATAACGATAATTATTACGATTTATTTTACACATATAATAGTTATACCATTACACTATGACTATTTATTGGGGGATCTATACGACTGTAACATTACGTATAGATCTTATTGATTTCATTTTTGCTCTATTTTTGCACAGTATTTTGCCTATTTAATCATTTTACCTCATAAGTCATAGTATCCCCCCAATACTAGTGATTTTATTTTATGAACGATATAAAGTGGGAAGAGACCTTGTCCGGGATACAGGACATAAAAATTGCTATTATCAATGAATCAAAGAGAATTCTTAAAAAACACATTCCGAAAGCGGAAAGCATTAAAACAGAAATTCGTGATAACTTACTAAACTTGTACAATAAATTTATCAAAGTTGTTCGTTCAGTTTACAAAACTCTAAGCGATGAGCAGGTACTTATAGTTAAAAAAAACTTTTCACTTCAATAAGGGACAAAGTAATAAGAGCGTATCAAGTGTTGAAGGCCCTATATAAGATTCCTACCTCGTGTATAGAATATATTGACCCTGAAGTATTGGAAGAGGACATAGAAGAAGCAGAATCAGAAGAGGATACGCAAACAGATTGCAAAATGGCTATGACAAACGCTGAATTTTTCAATTTAGCAAGCAAAATTTTCCCAGCAGAGTTCGATGGCTCACCCGACAAATTACAGACCGTCATTGACGCCCTTACACTCCTACAAGTAAATGCCGAAATCCACGAAGCCAATGCAGTAGCCTACATAAAGACAAGACTAATTGGAAAAGCCAGATACCTAGTAGAAGCAAGTGACACCCTAACTTCAATAATAGACAAACTTAAAGCAGGAATCAGGGTAGAAAGCTCACAAATGACCAGTGCAAAACTGTTTAGCCTCAAACAGAGCAACAAAGATAAATCTAGGTTTGCCACAGATATCGAAGACCTGGCACAAAAGCTAAAGAGAGCATACATCCACGAAGGAGTCCCGGTAGCAGTAGCCGAAACCTACGCTACAAACGCAACAGTTAAGGCCCTAATAACGAATTCAACCTCTGAAAAAGCTAAATTGGTCATGGAAGCCGGAACATTCAGCAACTGCCAAGAGGCATTATCCAAGTTCTTAAATATAAACGACGAGACACCAACAAACTCAGTGCTATACACAAGACCACTTTACCCAGTCAGAAACGCCATGCCATTTAGAAGAGGCAATAGAGGTAATTATCGTCCAAATATCACACAGTACAACGGACAAGAATAACTGGAGAACACAACAGAATCACAACAGAAATGAGTCATACCTACAGACGCAGAGCCAATCATTATGCGAATAGATCCAGAGGAAACCAGCAGCTATTATTTTTTTTACTATTTATTATTAGCCCATGTAGAACTCCTTTTATACTATCGGATAAATACTCCAGGTAACTGTAGAGTTATGTATTAACTTTTACTATAATACATCAGATGGTAAAGCTACATGATGTATATTCTTATAATCTAAGTACACGTAACAATGTTACTCAGTCTTGTATTCTCTCTCTATATATCCTATATTGGTATAGGTTCACGGCTCGGTCGTGTATCAAAACATTGCACTGACGAGGTTGACTAAACAAGGTTTTAACCTTAGCCTTGCCGACCGTGTCAGTTTATTCAAACTAAACAATAACACTACGTGAACTGCGTAATGTAAATAACCTTCATCTAGACCTCGGGCTAGTCGGGATGTTTTAAAGATCTAATTTGTGAAATACCGAGTGTTTCTTGATACACTACAACCCAAAAATCAAGAAAAAAACTGTATACTTAAAAAAAACAAAACCGACGGGATTTGAAGCCGGGTCGCCGGAGTGAAGGCCAACCATGCAGACCCTTAGACCATCAGGGGATATACAAATAACTGGTTGCATCGCGAAGACATGCGTCACCTTACGTAGCTAGCCAATCACGCGCCTCTCATTCACAAGTGCACTATGAACTGAAATCTCGCCATCGCATCGGGTGGGAGTGTTCGAATGATGGAAAGTGGAACGGTGTACCTAGACACAAGTGTACGAGTACACAATGACATGTTGCATGACACTCGCGGATGCTGTGACAGTATCGCTACATTCCATGCCATATTTCACTTTTCGAATGGCCCTCCGCTCGCTACAGCTCGCTACGGGGGCTCAACAAAAGGAAACTAACCAGGTGCTAACCCAATCTAACCCAAGACATACCCAAAAACAAGAAAAAAAAACAGTTTAGAATTATAACCTTAAAAAAAAATTTTAAACACCGACGGGGTTTGAACTCGAGTCGCCGAAGTGAAGGCTGATCATGCAAACCCCTAGACCACCAGGGCACATATAAACGTTTGGTTGCATCACGAAGACATGACGCGCAGGTGCGCGCGCACGCATGGAATGTAGCGATATTGTCATAGCATCCGCGAGTTTGCATGACTTGCATGTAATTCGTGTAATTTAAATTTAGAGGCAAATGGCCACAGTTTACAATGAAGCGGGTCTTCGTGTATTAGTTATTATAATTTTCAATTGCTATACTAATAACAAAATTTAGAAAATATAATTAAAAAAAACATTTTTATTGTATAAAATTACAAAAAACAACAAATAACTCAGGACATTTATACTGTAAACATAAAGCATAAACTAGAGACTATTAACCCATTATTATTTTTTTCGTGTACTGTAGCGTAAACATTGCACGGTCAATATATTGACTGTGTAAAAATTGGGCATTCCGGGTAAATGGTAATTGTCGAACGGAACGTGCGAGTCGCGAATAACTTAAACATGTTTTATTATAATGAGGAATAATAAACGTCAAGCTATCGCTATCTTGGCTACTTTTCAAATATTAGATAGTAGTGATTCGGAAACTGAAGGCATTATAAAATAGTTTCAGTTTCAATGCAGAAAACATAAAAGAAGATAAAATTAACGTGTGTTTATTGAAAAATATATTCAAAATGTTGCTTTTCGCTATATAATGTTGAAGGTATTTAGATTATGTCTCTAAAAATGAATGTATAGTAAAATTATTTTCTTTCAGAATTTCGAAAATATATAAGTAACAACAGGCTCGCAGGCTAAATTTGTAGGATATGTCAAGATAAGTTGTAAACAAACCGACATGTACCGACACAAATAGCAGTTCCACAAAGTTGGATCGCGGTACATGTATCGGTAGATTTAATTGAATTACAGAACGCGGTTGGTTAATGGAACACAAATTAACGAACGTTCAGATACATACCGGTAGTTAGCGCTCCAATTATCGTAAATGCCCATTAATAGAGAGTTATCGCAGTTTGTTTTATTACTGTCAAGCAGTATTAAGGTCGACATTATTAAAATACTGCTGTACTTTATTTTGTTGTTACATTTAGAGTTATTGCAAATGCCTTGTTTCTATTCTGTTTTTTGTTCCTCTTATTTCTAACCTATTTTTTTGTAGTCATTTGTCTTGCCATTTTTCTGATATTTTCCACACTACCAAATTAAGCATAAATTACAGAGAACGTAAGTTGTGTTTCTCAAACGGTATAAAAAATCAAAATGAAAACAGTTTGCTTGCATGGAGGAACTGACGAACATGTACGTTTATACACGAACCGTGAAATAAGGAAAATATAAGGACGACTTAAAGACTGCATAAATAAAGTCAGGCACTATCCTTATTAAGGAAAATATAAGGCTCCGCCACATCTGCGCATGTGCAAATGTCAAAATAAGAGCAACTTTAATAGTGCTTGTCCTTATTTACTTGTGCGATAACTTTCTAATGTAATATTTAAAAAAAAAACAGAAATAGAAAAGGTAGTTATTTTGGTGACAAATCTTTGTATAGAGGGCGCCGCGAGAACATTATATGGTTCACCGATTTCGACATAGATGGCGCCGTGTAATCATATGATGTACAGTGACTTTATACAAGACAGTGGCGACAATCGATGTATCGATTTTTATTGGCCGGGCTAGATTTGCCTCCTCATGGCGGACGAAGCAAAGAAAAATTTGTTTACCTCGTGTTAACGTGTTCTTTCGTATCTTGGTTGTCCCTTTTTGCCTTGTAAGATTAATTATTGGTGTAACTTTAGTTTGTTGTAAATATAGTGTGGTTAGGAACATTTAAGGAGTTTCATAACAACATAAAACTTTAGTGTCTGTGTCTGTGTGTTAAAGAGTGATGGAAGATATAGCGAAGTGTCTATACCCAAAAACATTAGTTTTTCTGGGCTTAATCTTAATTACAGTTACATGAATTAATTATACAACATTGTGGAATATTTAATGCAAAGTATTAAACGAACATCAAAAACTTGTGATATTTGTGTACGTAGGGTAGCATCAAAAACACCTCCATAGAAGTTTGTAAACATCAAGATGTTTAAAGGAAATACTTTGTTTTCTGTAAAATGTATTTTATTTATTTTGCTGACATGGAAACTATATTTCAAAAATATATCCCAATTCTAATAGGTCAAAAAAATACGTCTATGATCATTTTAGATATAGATATTCCTATTTGTCATAAACTAAAGGAAATGATTTTAAAAACATTTCCTTTGTTTAAACTAAAAATGTATTCAAGGAAAACAAAGAATATTGATAAGCTTGCAAGTAAGACTGTCGCTGGTTATACTTTATAATAAACTTGTAGTTGTAAGCACCTCTATATTAACATATAATGTGTTATGATAAGTGTAATAAATAATAAATTGGTTAATTTGAATAATAATTATTGGTCTAAAACCTGTGGTTATTATGGTTTGCTCATTATATTGGCTGCAATTACGAATCCAGAACCTTTAAATGTTTTAGGTTTATTTCAGTGATAATTTTACCTCCTAATGGCGGATGGGCGGAGCTTAATTGCTGCTTGTCGCCACTGTCTTGTATAAAGTCACTGTAATATGATGTACCGTGCGTTCAATTTATCTTGATAACATTTTGATTCGCTGTAACTTTTTTGTTTTTAAAGATATCAGGGTAAACAAAAAAGCAAAATGTAGGGTTGGAAGCCAAGTTTTTCTAAGTTAGATATAAAACAAAACGCTAAGAATTTTCTGACATATAAGTCTACTCTAATTTTTTTTTTTAATGAAAAACCCTGTATATTACTACATTTTTGGACTCGCTAGAGAAATCTAAACACATTTCGTGTATAATATTCTATACCTTTTTGACATTTTGACTGGCTTTAAAATCTAAAGCGCACGAGATCAGACACGATCAAATAACTGTTTGGTACATGTACCCCATATATCAGAAGGTTTGCCTTTTAATGTTTTGCTCAAGATTTAACCAATTTAGAATTTCTAACATGTATTCAATTGGTGTATATTTACCAGAGTTTAATAAAATAGCATATTTTTGCTATATTTGCAATTTACGCATTCTTTGTTGCAAGAAATCAATACTGAGCTACAATATGCAAAGTGAGGCAAAATTATAGTTTTATATTATATATATCAACATTTTGGTCTATTTAGAAACACAATAAGATATTCTACTGAAAAAGCTTACTTTTTTACCCAACTTTTTACAAAAATAATACCAGTAAGTTAATAATAACAGAGATATTTGGATATTTTTTATTATCTAAACAAATACACGCACTGCCCCCAGCTAAGACTAATTAAGAAAATAATTTTTGCGCTAAAACAAGCTACATTAAAGTGTCAATAAACGTCGGGTGAACTAGGTCAACATTTGCATCTATTTTCCTCTCTTCTTCCTCCTTCTTAAACAAAGACAAACAGATTCGACAGTACGCTCGGAATGTTTCGCGCCATTGAAATCTGTGCAAACGAAATGGCCCGACTGCACATTACGTTACTGATGATGCGTATTGCGTCTGCAATGATGCAGATACTTGAAGAACTTGAAGTATGAACTCCCTTCAAGAAGGGAGCCGTTTGGCGCAGCTACGAGGCAATTTGCCATTGCACCCTTCGCCCGTCGCTTAGGGAGAGGTAGGGCTACCCTTCTACATCCGTTACACGTTATTCCAGTTTGAAGGGCTATGTATTCGGGGGCGATTTGGACCCTGTTACAACCACCGACTTTTCACACGGCACAAATAGAAACCCCTCACTGGGTATTTCCTTTGGCTAAAAACACTTATACGATGAAGTGGCACAGAGGACGCTGGCTATGACGTCCGCTTCTTTCTCGGGGGGACAAATCGGTCCCTGAACGATTGCCACGCGTTACCCCAAAATGGCCGACGAAAGAGCCGCTACTCAACAGCGATGTTATCCCGACCGAGAACTAAACGGAAGTGTGATGCAGATGCATATTTCTTGTTTTCAATTTCCAATGGCCTGCGTCTTGCTGTGTTTCAACAGTCAGCCAATATTATTAATTTGATATTTATTTTGTTGTAAGCATTGAAATTAAAATGGCAATAACCGAGTTTGGTTATTAAAAATAAATGACCGGTTTTCGGTTAACTGGGACTGTTGAATAACCTGATATTAACCGGTTAACCGATAGGAAAATTTATCGGTTATCAAATAACCGGTTCTATTTGCTCAACTCTAGGCGGAATAGTACAATATGACACTACGAACGACGGCCAAGGGGCTGTTTAACTTTTGTTCTAGGATTAGTAGGTTTAGTTGATGTTTTATATATTTTTTCCAACGATTAGGATTTATTTTGATTTTATAAACCCAAAGAGAGCTGTTTAGTTGATGTATTTTGTTTGCGAATGTTTAAATAATATGCATGCTTAATACATTTGTTTTGAGGATATTTTGCACGCTAACCCCCTTTTTCGTAATATAGAGAAAATAGCCTGAAAAGAACGGGTAGTTCGTTGGCGCAGTTCTTTAACACGATGGCAGGTATTCCGTCCGGTCCTGATGCCTTTTGCGTATCTAGTTCTTTAAGGATTTTACGAATATCACGGTGATGAAACTTGACTTCTGCCATGGTAGTGTTAATGTTCGATATGGTGGGGAGAGCCTTGCATTGGGGGACGTCTAAGGTGGAGTGCGATGAAAAAATTTTGGCGAGAATGTTTGCTTTTTCCTTGGCTGTAGTCGCCGTGATGCTATGTTCGTCTGTCAAATGTGGGTGAGACGTTTTTGTAAAGTTATTACTTACTGCCTTTGCTACTGACCAGAAATTCCTGGAGCCACTGGGGCATTGCAAAAGTTTATTCCTGATCCTTTGTTTGTGTCTGTCCTTAGTTTTGTTGATCACACGTTTGAATTCGTTTCTCACTTTGACAAAATAATTTCTATTTTCAGCGGTCTGATTATGCTGCCAGTACTTGTAGGCTTGCTGTTTCCTACCTACAGCTCTTTCGCATCTTCTGTAGAACCAGGGCTTTCCTTTTGACGGTAACTTGATGGAGTTTGCTTCCATTCTTAGCAGGAGACTGACGGGTCGTTAGTACCAAAGCAGAAGTCGAGCCAAGAAAAATCTAGGTAGAACTCCCTTAGATCGTCCCAGTTTGCAGAATTGTAATGCCAGATTTTACGAGGCAATGGTGGATCCTTCCGTAGAAGTGGCAATTCATAAGCCGTTGTAATAAGTTTGTGGTCGGAAGTACCTAATGGCGGACCAACTGTAATTGTGTACTGGTCAGGATTGGTGGTTAGAAAAAGATCCAGGAGGGCGGCGAATTCGCACCTCTCTGAGATTCGAGTTGGTTCGCCTACAAGTTGCGTAAGCCCGCAGCTGATGGCAAATGCTTCAGCTTCTCTACCTTCGTTGTCGGTCTTGTTGTGATGTTTGAGCCAGTTGGTGTTGTGGGCATTGAATTGAGATGATCGACCGATCAAAAGTGGTAGCTAGTGCGCTCGGAGGGCGATAGAGACAACATATAAACTTGGTTACTCCCTTGGTGGTGAACTTGAGCCACATGACGTCAAGGTTGTTCGGTTCGAGTGTTTCCTCGCGTTGACATGAAAGTTCGCTTCGGCCAAAAATGCATATAGCAAACTTATGTCTAAATCGAATGTGTAAGTCGTAACCAGGATAGGGGTAGTTTACTGTTGTTGTTGTAGAACATACTTGTGTTTCTGTAAGGGCTAGTATGTGTGGTCTATTTGCTTGTAGATGTTGGTGTACCGAATTTATGTATGTATTTAGGCCTTTTATGTTGCAGAAATCTATTCTAAATTGGTTCGGTATCTTTGCTGTCTGTGAAATGCGGAGTGAAGGGCTCCCAGGGCCACCCAGCGCCCGGAGATCCGAATGGCCAAGGAGCTTATTTCCGGAATAATTTGATCCTGGAAGCACCATCATGGTCAAATATTCCAACTCTGGAACCCGGAGCCACCAGAGCGGATGCGGAACGTGATTCGGAAAAACCACTTAGCGCCTCCAGTTCTGGTAAGGTGGTCTTTCACCGCACGATGCGAATAGGCGTATGCATCTACCATCTAGCCGCTTCCACTAGAAGCATGAGCCTCAGACTCATTCCTTTGGTAGTCCCTAGTCTGGCAGGAGTAAGAATGGGGTTTGTTGGGTCACTCCCCAGTGATCAGCTCCAGACTTTGTACTTTGGTGTTCTCCAGCCTGGAGGAGGACGATGAGATTTGATGGGCCACATCCCGTGGCAACTCGGAACGGCAGGGGCGTCACTCCCCGTGATCAAACTGCTTTCACCAGGTTGGGTTCAGCCCCTTTTGTCACAAACTGTCATTGATTAGCTCCAAACTTTGTACTTTGGTGTTCTCCAGCCTCGGGAAGGACGATGGGATTTGATGGGTCACAGCCCGTGGCAACTCGGAATGGCGGGGCTGTCACTCCCCGTAATCAAACTGCTCTCACCAGTTTGACGTTTCTGCCTGCTAATACAATGCAGCCCCTCTTGTCAAAAACTGTCATTGATCAGCTCCAGACTTTGAATTTCGGTGTTCTCCAGCCTGGGAGAGGACGATGGGATTCGATGGGTCACATCCCGTGGCAACTCGGAATGGGGGCGTCACTCCCCGTAATCAAACTGCTCTCATAAGTTTGACGTTGCTGCCAGCTAATACATTGCAGCTCCTCTTGTCATAAACTGTCATTGATCAGCTCCAGACTTTGTACTTCGGTGTTCTCCAGCCTGGGGAAGGACGATGGGATTTGATGGGCCACATCCCGTGGCAACTCGGAATGGCGGGGGCGTCACTCCCCGTAATCAAACTGCTCTCACCAGTTTGATGTTCCTGCCAGCTAATACAATGCAGCCCCTCTTGTCACAACCTGTCATTGATCAGCTCCAGACTTTGTACTTCGGTGTTCTCCAGCCTGGGGTGGACGATGGGATTTGATGTTCCACATCCCGTGGCAACTCGGAATGGCGGGGACGTCACTCCCCGTAATCAAACTGCTCTCACTAGTTTGACGTTTCTGTCTGCTTGACGGCAACCCTAGTTGTTTAATGTTTACATTTTACATGCGAATTTTTTTCTACTTCATTAAATGCCCTCCGCTCGCTCCGGGGACAACCAAACAAAACTAACCCAAACTAACTCAAGGCATGTCCAAAATCAAGAAAAAATCTTTTTACAAGCATTACAAAAAAATACATGTCCCGCCACTGGAGTCGTCGATCCCGGGCTGCCGTATTACAAACACAGCATCTAACCTCTGAGCCACGAGGCTCGTTGAAAGCAATTTCCTGGACCATAAAGACATCTATTTGTCAGAAATGTGTTTGTTATGAGCGCGCAAGCCAAGGATTTGTCAGGCGTGGGAATGCTCCTTGCAAGCTGTATTTTATCCGCTAATGAGCGATAGTACATCAGTGTTGGTAATATGTAGGAAATTTCCCACTAGCATCTGGCTCGTACAGGGAGCCTTGATCCCAACTTTTGCCGAACGGCAGTATTTATGGCGCGCTACATGCGTTATTTAATGTTTACATTATTTGTATTTTTACATTTTTCGCTTCATGCAATGCCCTCCGCTCGCTTCGCTCGCTGTGGGGTGCAACCAACAAAAACTAACTCAAACTAACCCAAGACATGCGAAAAAACTAACTAATCCAATAAAAAGAAACTTGCATGCGCCGGGTGTCGAACCCAATACTTTGCGTTCTAGACCCGAGCCTTGCAACGTTGACGAGTAGCTAGGTAAATTTAGGCAACGCTCATTTCGTAAAAATGAAGTATAACTTCATAAAAGGGTCAATTAAGTCATTATAAATATGCTCGCTTGCAACCGTTCTGTCACCTAACCATGATTCGGTGAAATATAATTTTAATGCATTCCATTGCTCTAAAAATCTATTTACCACAAGCGTTTGCGATGGGTGTAGTATTTTGTGCACCTCTAAATTTAGAAATACCTGAACCTCGCAAAGTCTGTTGTCTCTTTGAACTTGATTTAAAGTGGTTATAAATATTACGGGCAAGGTTTTCACAGCGTCTAGGTAACAGCTTACAAGATTCGCTTGCACAAACATGTGCGGACTGACATACACACTTCATAATTACTATGCCAGGATGGCTATTTCTGAATCTAGAGGCAAGACTATTGCTGCACCCCATCATGAGGCTTTATGTTCTATAAGATAAGGCTTCTTGTACCGTTTATGATAAAATACACGCAATTTACGAACACGTCGAACATGAGTTACTGGAGTTACACACTGGAGTGGCGAACTGCGTTATATAAAAAACGTTCAGGATCGGAACTTCTAGCAGACTTAAAGTTCCAGCATATCAGCGGACAATACAAAAATATTTGAATAATTTATAAGCCTCCACTAGTTTGTTCGGACCACTCCATATTCACCAACTATCGCGTCGTCAAACTCGCTGCAAACTAAATTTTGAACGAGCCTGCCACGAACCAGTCCCACTAGACGCGCAAAATCCCTTTGAGATCACCTCGAAAACCGACAGACAACGGATCGCTGCAAGCATCCCTCGAGCGGCTCGTGGTAGACTCGCGAGCCCCGTATTAAATATGACGAACTAGGCTCGTTGGACCATGGCCACCTGTATAGGTGGGCGTGGTTGGACGCGTGGCTCAGGCGCGTCTCGCCATATTTATAGGTACCTTTTGGCAGGCTAGTTTAAAATTTGGTTTGCAGCGAGTTTGACGACACGATAGTTGTTGGTGAATATGCAGTGGTGAAGAAACCATGTTGCATTTAGTGGAGGCCCATAAATTATTCAAACATTTTTGTATTGTCCGCTGATATGCTGGAACTTGAAATCTGCTAGAAGTTCCGATCCCGAACGTTTTTTTATATAACGTAGTTCGCCACCATCGCCGCAGTTTTCGCTTTTTATTTATTAAACTTGATGAAATTAATACATAACTAATAGAGCTGCCATTTGTTCTTCGTCGTCAGACATGACAGGTCCATTCTTTCTGTACTCTTTTCTTCTCTTAATTACGCAATCACGATTATTCTGTCGCACTTCTTCACGCAACCACGATAGTTCTGAAGTGAGCTGAAAAGCGAATCCAAAAGTTCATCAATGGCTCGTGGCATGCACGTCTCTCCTGATGGATAGAGGATACTCGCGGTAGGCTCGAGTCGAGTTCGCTGCTCCAAAAAAAGTTGCCACGAGCCACGAATTTCCAAAAATATGCTTGGCTTGCGCGCGTCTCACAATATTTATATGCACCTTTTAATCCTTCCGAGGGTAGCGCTTAAAGCCTAGTCGCCAGCTACACTCTCTCTGGCCAATAGGAGACAAGGAACGTCAGAACCCCTAACCCCCTCCACAGTGTCGCCGGTTTGTTGTCGCTGTAGTTCATGATACAGTTATTCTTTGTATCATGGCTGTAGTTGGTTTGAATCGCAGCTTAATTAATACCAGCTAATTATCTCCGCTTGAAATCAGGGATTCGCGCATAGCCTGCCACGCATTTGGCATTTAACGGCTCAGCAGTCAGAGCGTCAGTTGAAGTCGGTACTGTCAGAAAATTTCTCGCGATTTACAGGAGCGGATTTAGTCAATTTATACGCCATAGCGTGTTCTGTGCGTTTGCAGTGGAAATAATGCGTGCATATAGTCGCTGTACCGCAATAAAGTGCTCAAACAATTGTAGTCACAGTTTTTACACGGATCTCGACCTGACGTCGTTGGGCCCACTGAGATCAAGGAAAGCCGACGAGAGATGACTAGCTGGTATTGAATAAGCTGTGGTTTGAATCAACTTCACTTTTTCATTGGAGTAGAGGTGTGTCGGTCCGGATGGACCCGGTCCAAATGAACGAATCCAGTAACGGAACGAGTCGGGCCGAATCCGTCATATCATTCGGACCCGGTCCACTACTTGCTTTAAAGGAGCAGAAATCGCGGTGCGAGGACTGCAAGCGATGCCGTGGTGAATTGGTTCGGGTGAACGATTTATAGGAGTCGAGTTCCTTGAATTAATACAATTCGGTCCGAGTCCGGAATTTTGTTTGAGAAAGCTTTTGCGTAATAATCGCGTATGCATTTGTTATTATAAGAAAATTTTTAATGGTTGCTTTTATTTTAAAATTTTAAATAATATTTTGTTTACATTAAAAAAATTTAGGACAATAGATATTTTTAAAAAAACTAAAGAAAATAGCAGAAATTTTTTAAAACAAAATATATTTATATTCCTTTATATATAAAATATAAACTACAAGAGCTCAGTTCCATTTGATATGGAAATTGTTGATTTTGTATAATTTTATGCTGCCTATTTAAAACCAAATTCGTATGGTGTTCAATATCAATATTATTTTCAATTTAAATAAACCATTTAAACCTCACAAAATCTTAGAAAGAATAATGCAGGTTATGCAAAAACTCCCGTCGGCAAAACACAAACGTTTGTGTTTCACGGCGCGGACCGGGAAGCGATCGATAGGTATGTGACATGCCAAGAAGGAGCAGTGAAGCCTGAATCGGTCGACTGGACCGAATCCATTGGACCGGGTCCACTGACGGACTGATTCAGATGGACCGAATCCATCAACGGACCCGGACCGCCCATCGCTACATTGGAGATATTGTGTAAAATGACAAATGATTGACATCATCGTGACGTGACAGCTGTCTCTCGACATTAAAAAGGCAAGGAGCGGGGTTTGTCGCGGGCGGCGGGCGACAGTCGAAGCTCTGAGAACTAGGCTTAACACCACGAAATAAACTCAAACTCAAACTGGCATTATTGTCTCAAGTTATAAACATTCCTTATTGACAAAGCAACTAACCTAAAAAATAATATATAACTAATTTTCATTCAACGTAACAAATAAAACTTAAATTACCTAGGAAAATACCAATCGAAATGACCTTGCTGCATGACGCATTGGCCAGTAGCGTGTAAAAATATTTTATTTTTGGTAGATCTGTGTAAAAAAGGTTAATTTTATAAAGTTTATTTTTTAAATTTTTCGTTTATGTAACTATGAATATGGAGTAATTAATTATAGTATTTTACGCGTACTATAATGGCCCTTGATAGTACTTAGTACATTGCCACTGAATTGTAGTACAAATATTATATTTATAGTACGGTTCCTTCACTTCGGCGACCCGGGTTCAAATCCCGTCGATTTTTTTATACAGTTTTTTTCTTGATTTTTGGATTTGTCTTGGGTATGGCTTGGTTTAGCACTTGGTTAATTTACTTTTTTTGAGCCCCGAAGAGACCGGAGAACCATATACCTGCCAATCGCAGGTCTTTAAACCGCATGCATTTACAAGTGCACTAGTAACTGAAATATCGGGAGCACCGAGAGATCGGTGCTCGGGAGCGGACCACTGATCTATAAGATCAGTGGAGCGGACGGCCATGTCTAAGTGAAATTATAGGTTTGTTCTAGCAGCGATTTCAAACGGTTTCAAACCGTACGGAGTTTGCGCATAGCCATATAAGCGACGCTTATATCGTTGTGCGCAAACTCCGGACGGTTTGAAACCGTTTGAAATCGCTGCTAGAACAGACCTATTTTATATTAGAGTTCTAAAATAGTAAACAAGCCCTCTAAATAGTCAACAAACCAAGTCCCGCCCATTATGGTTTATAACCGTTGCTCGCTAGAGGGGAGTATCCACGTGTAACTCAAATTTTGACAGGTCTGAATCAGCTGGGCAGTGATTCCAGTGATCGGAATGATAGGATTGATAGGTGTCGATTTGTGATTATTTGTGTATGTGTAGATTGTAGATGTATACGTCAAGAAGGACTTGGTTTTCGTTTTCCCTTGACTTCTTACAACGGATTCGATTAGGTTTAAATTAAATTTCTGTTAGGAATAGGACAGCAGCAATTTTATTAGAGTTCTTTGAAAAAAGACGCGTCTAATATGAAAGTAGTTTTTTATTTGAACGAAGCCAATGTTTTTTTTTGTTTATGTGCGTGTCCGTGTGTGGGGGTGTAAGGACAGCAAGCAGACAGGATTCTACAAATAATATTTCTGCAAGGTATGTTTCTTTTAAATGTGCACTTAATGGGTAGTTCTGAGCGCCATACGCAAACAATATAAAAAATCTATAATCCATACAAACTAGGTCATTTATATTAAACGTACCCACCTCCAAACCACGTATTTAGATTGTGAAACGAAATGGTTGATTTTTTTATTATGAAAGAATATGATTGTGAAAATACCTGGGAAAATACCATACTTTTGTTGTCAATAATTTATTCTCTTGATAATGATGATAAAAGTGCAAACTGAACTATATCAGATCTACTCCTTTACACCTGTAAGGAATCAATAATAACAGATGAATTCCTTTGTAGGAGTAGTAGGAGTTTTAGCATGATTACTTCATTCATCTTTTTATAATTATGATTCTTAAATCGCTTTAGGACATTTTACTAAGTCCCAGGAAAACAAAACACAATAAAATGTTCCTAAGTAAAATTCAAAACAGCAGTTTCAACCGAGTAAATTAGTACATTGGTAAGGCAAGTAGTAATAAATTGTTGCTTTTCCAATATTAGGTATAGGATTCCACCAAAATCAGTATAGAAGGCTTTTTCCTTAAGAAAACTTTATTTTTAGGCACTTTGATATTGAATTTTTCAACTCAATCAGGCATAGCTTTAAAAAAAACTTAATACCACAGTGGTTCTGGACCAAGTTCTGGACTTAGATTTTTTTTTATGTGTGTGCCACAGGCCACTAAAGGCTAAGGCCTATAATATACCCGTGAGGATACCGTGACCTGTTATATGGCTTATATCGTCAATGTTGTCCAAGTATCAAAACATGCACACTTGGTGCACTTTTAGACAACGCAGTAGTACTTCCACGGTCGTTATTGTAGAACTACAATAACTACTACTTTTGTGGCTTTCCGGCCGGGAATCGAACGCGGGTCTCCCGCGTGACAGGCGGGCATACTGTCCACTACTATACTACCAGAGAGTATAGTCTTAGGTTTTGCACATACCTAGCTCTCGAGGTCTTGCCATATTTTATGAAAAGTTTGTTCCTTGTTGTATGTTAATTATGCAGAT